>ML825738.1:0-14082 GCA_009831015.1 Picea engelmannii | reverse complement strand
AGTTGCATACATGCTTGCATTGCCTACTTCCATGAATGTGCATAATGTATTTCATGTATCTTTACTAAAGAAATATGTACATGACCCTAACCATGTTATTGATTGGCATCTGATTTAGGTAGAGATAGAGGGAGACTTTCAGGTTCAGCCAGTACAGGTATTGGAAAGAAAGGTAAAAATGCTCTAGAATCGAGTTATAGAGCTGGTAAACGTTTAGTGGACCTGCTACAGTCCTAAAGATGCTACCTGGGAGCATGAATATACCATGCGGGTAGATTACCCGCAAATTTTTGAATAAATTTGAGATTTTGATCTCAATTTTGTATATGCATTGAGGATAGTGCCAAAACAAGGGAGGGGATGTAACACCCCAGGTTTTGAACCCCATTTTAAATAATGTATTGTTACAATGTTGAGTGGCCTGAGTGCCAAAAAAATTATTAAATGGCCAGTATGCCCAAGAAATGTAATGTTTTGATCATTATTAATAATAAACACATCGTTGGCTACTAGATAGACAAGGACTAGAGTTATAGGGGGTTATGATTCTACAAGAGAGGGGGCTTGAGGGGCTATGTGTTTATTCCTATGTTAATTACCCTTTTTTCCTAAGGGAGGGGATCAGTTACGTGAGCTTCTTAGGGAATGCCAGGAGGTTCTTGATTCCCCACGAAGTTACTTAAACCTGCCTTTGGTCTAATGGGGGGTTTGACTAATGGCTTGTTCACTGATTTTTCTTCTACATTCATTCATTTCCCTCATGCACTTTCATGCACTCACTCACCCATTCATTGATCCATCCTCACCTACATCCTGGCTGGGAAAAGGGAACTGAACTGCTAAGAATTATCCATGGGATAGTCGGTTGTAATGGTCGTTAGTGTAATCTTGTCATGACCTAGGGCCTGCATGTCTGAGATGCGTTGGCATGTGCCCTAGTTTTCTCACAACCATGAGTCTTAAGAGTCCCAACATTGAGATTCTAGACTATCTCTACTGGAGGACTTGGAAAATAAGGAGAAGGACTACCTGAGGGCCAGCGTGGCAGAGAAGGGTGGAGGTCCATTCTCTTGGGGTGGTACAAGCTAGGTAGAAGAGAGATGGGTACTTGTATTGTTGTGGGTGTTGGAAACACTGTGAGAGCTTGAGAGTTGACCGGTTTGGGAACCCAAGTACACTCTAGAACCGTCCTTGTGGATTCATAGCCCTGGCTCGGGGGTGACACTATTGTTGAGATTTGGAGCAGTGGTGTATACGGTTGGGTGGAACTCCCTTGGTCTGCAGCGAGTTGGTTTAGCCTTTTTATAAAGAAAATTTATCTTTGTTGTGATCTTATTATCTTTGTATGAATGTATTCTGTTGTGTATTTTAATTATCGTTTAATTGAATCTTTAGACTATGCATGCTTGCTGACTACTGTTGTGCATGTCATTAAAGTCTTTTCTTTTATGCATCCTTAGATATTAAAAAGGTACCAGTAAGAGAAAGAAGTCCAAGGGTGGGCTTGAAGGTAGCGTACCCTAGCTTGTGGGTGGTTGGGTATGTTACACTATTCCATGTCTTCCCTGGACTTCACTGATATCCACCTTCGATATGGGAATACATTAACCAAGGACTAACCTCATATTCATATTGAATATTTGAACGAGGATATCTATAATGAAGAATCATAACTGAAACAATCTCAGGAAACTTTGAAATATGACAATTCCCACCCTGAACTCCAAAACCCACGATATCTAGAAATATTAAGCATAGAAAAACCTTTTACTCATCCTTATTTTGATTCCTTGGGGGAACTCAAGAATGTCTGTGTTAAAATAATGTTATTCCAAGCCATCAAAGATGTGATTATTTATTCAAAAGAGGTATGGGAACTTTTCTTAAGGAAACCCTGCTCCATATGGATGTCGATGGCCTCCCACCTATTCCAAATGGTTCATTTTGGCATTTTTCCAGTTTGGCAGTTTGTTTTCTAGTTTTCGAGTCCCTAACTTGTTGGGCCGTTTTGAGGCCCTAAATAACATTTTTACTGCTCCCCACAGTCGGAAATTCCCTTAGATAAATAGCAACAAAATGTGTAGTCCTCGAATAGAACTTTCCAATGGGATATTTTGCACCTAAAGAGGAGATCTTATGCAAAATTAAAAACCATGGGAAATTGATGTACTAACTTACCCAAACGAGGCCCATGTGACTTTTGGTGCTTCATCTCCTAGGGTTAAGATTTTGGATGTATAGGGTTTTTGAAATTCATGTTTATTGTAAAAAGGCCTTCAGAGCCTCATTGTAATAATATTCTTGTGAATGAGCATAGCCATAACATCTCTTCTCATAGATAAGCCGCCATCATTCCAGCAAGCTTGTTTTCCGCTTCTTTTTACAGTTTCAACTTATTTTCTTATTGAATAGAAAACCAGTTTTACTGTATCTCTGTTATTTTGTGTTAAGCATATTTTAATAATCTTTATTCATTTCTTTCTTCTCATAAAATATAGATCAGTGGTATCAGAGAGGTATTCTCCTTGTCATCTTAATGCATGTCCCCAACGAGGTCAGGTTATAAAGAATTGGGTCTTGAGCATGTTTCTCTTGAGGAAAAAAGCTCTTGCACGCCCAAACAACCTCTCATGGCAGGAGAAAACAAAGATGAAAGAACAAGAGATCCTTTCAAAATGTTTCTTGAGGAATCCCTCACGCAACAGAGGAACAAAATGATGGATAGTTTCATGCAAATCCTTCGGTGGCTACCAACAGGCGACACATCTTCCTCGAGCGGAGGCGCCACCCCCTTCAAGGTACAAATCAAATTTGATATTACTATATTTGAAGGTCAGATAGACACAGATTTTGTAGAGAAGTGGTTGAATCTACTAGAAGGGTATTTTTCTGTCCATAACTTTTCAAATAGAGAAAAAAAATACTTTTGCACTACTCAAAGCCATTCCCCATGTCAAATATTGGTGGGAAAATTTATGTGAGAAAAACGAAACAGAGGAACCCTCATTATTTATAGTCGCGGCCACCTGGGAATCCTTCAAGGATGATATTAAGGAAAAATAATACCCTGTCAGAAGTTATGATGAATTGTATACCAAATGGACCACACTATGGCAAGAAAGAGACCAAGCAGTGCCAGATTTCACAAATATCTTCCATACACTGCACACCAAGCTAGGTATTAAATATTTAGAGCGACATATAGTGCTCAAGTATCGCGATGCTATGCATAGATACATATAGACTGAAATGGAATTTCTGGATATCTCATCTCGGGGCATGACCTATCGATATGTCGTCAAAATCGAGCAAAATCTCTAACAAAAGACGTGACAATTTGGGCCTGGGAACCCCTCGCGGAAAAAACCAGGAAAGGGCGGCCCCAACCTACATAACAAAGGACAAAGAAAATATGGACAATATCAGGACAACCAGTCCAAGCCGCAAGCAAAGAAGGACACTGGAAAGACAATGAAGGATACCTGGAAGTGGTGTGAATTCCATAAGAGCCTTTGGAATAACATTGTTGATTTCCACTCAAAGCAGTCGTTGGTGGCTGAAGTGAAATCCTCTGAATCCGATACGGGATCTGAATCTGAGTCAAAACCAAAAAGAGGAAGATGTATCATTGACACAGAACCTAGTGCCACCATTTCTACCACCAAGCTCTAGCATGGTGAACCAAACGAGCCAGAAGAAGGCGAGCACCTTTTCCATTTGCAGATGTGGGTAAAAGGCACCCCATTACACTTCATCGTTGATAGTGGTAGCCGGAAGAACCTCATCTCAGCAGAGGTCATCAAGCGGTTGGCCCTGCTGACAATGCCACACCCACATCCCTACACCATTGGATGGCTCCACCAAGGAAGCGATCTCAACGTCAGCCAACAGTGTCGAATGTTGTACAGCATCAAGCCCTTCAAAGACGAGGTAGTGTGTGATGTTTCTCCTCTCAAAGTTTGTAATGTTCTTTTGGGACAACCTTATTTATGGAAATGTCATGTTGTACATGATTCTAGGCCTCATAGTATTATTATTACTTTGAGTAGGAAATTGTACATGATACCCGAGGCAGTCCCTCCTAGTGTTATTTCCTTGATGTTTTCCAAGCAATACAGGAAGGTCATCTCTTAGGCCGGGAAATTTGTATTCTTCGTGATTCTCTCTTAGAGTAAGAGAAACATTGCAACCACATCCAGAGCCTCCGCGGCTGATCTCTCCACACAACAGAAGCAAGTGGATAAGGTCGCGGAAGAAAATTCATATATCTTCTCCTCTACTACCGAGGTACCTTTGCACTGTCAGGTCAAGCATCCCATCAATTTGACCCCAGGCGCACCGCTACCCAATGGGTCCGTCTACCACCACTCTCTATTAGAAAATGAGGATATTAAGAGGAAAATCCAAGAAATTATCCACAATGGGCACATCCTTCCCATCTCATCGCCTTGTGGGAGCCCACTCATACTGGCGCAGAAGAAAGATGAGACCTGTCAAATTTGCATTGATTATCGGACCTTGTATAAAATCACAGTCCAGAACTGGTACCTGATTCCCTGAATCGATGACCTCCTTGATAATCTCATGGGGGCCAATTACTTCAATAATATTGATCTAAATTCTGGCTACCACCAGGTCCCAATAGAACATACATATGTATGGAAGACCACCTTCAAGTCAAAAGAAGGTCTTTTTGAATGGTTGGTCATGCCCTTTGGTTTGACAAATGCTCCAACAAATTCTATGAGGATGATGGATGATATCCTGTGACCTTTCACCGGTAATTTTGTAGTGGTGTATCTGGATGACATCCTCATCTACAAAAAGACTTGGGAGGAACACTTGTAGCATATTCGACAGGTTTTGCACATCCTGCAGCAAAACAAACTATATGAAAACTTGGAAAAATGATCCTTCGTCATGGACATGTTCTATTACTTAGGCTACATCTTTGATCAGCATGGTGTGCATGTGGATCCAGCCAAGATCTAGGTCATCTGTGACTGCCCATCCCCAACCACACTCACTGAGCTTCATAGCTTCTTGGGCCTCACCAATTTCTATCGCAAGTTCATGTTGGGATTCTCTCATATTGCATGGGCCCTCAGCTAAGTAACCAAGGGTCACAGTAAGGAAAATTTTGTGTGGGGCCTATCCCAACAAAAATCCTTCGATGACTTGAATAAATGTTTGTGATCATCCCCAGTAATTTCATTAACATACCTACAATATCCCTTTGAGATCAAGACAAATTCCTCAGACTATGTTGTGGGCATCGTTCTCACTCAAAACGACCACCCTGTGGCATATCATAGTAAAAAACTATCATATTTTGTTCGTAAGTACCCTACTTACAACAAAGAAATGTACTCCATTGTGCAAGCTTGCCACCAATGGAGACATTACATTATGGGGAAGGAGACATTCATCCACACTGGTCATAATCCACTATAGTTCATGTAGACCCAAGGAAAATTGAAGAATGACCGCCATCAGAAGTGGTCCACATACTTACAACAGTTCCACCTCAACATAAAGTATAAAACATGAAGTACCAACCGAGTTATTGATTGCCTCTACTGACCTCCAGTCGCGACACTCACCATGGTGCTAGACTCTTGTGTCCATGAGACCTATGGATGGCCCCACCTCTATGAGACAAACCCTGACTTCTCCACCACCTACCAAATGTTGGGAGAAAAATCAGTGGTCGCTAATTTCCATCTTCAGAATGGGTTGTTGTGTCATATGAGCCATCTATGAGTTCCATCAAGCGAGCATGTGAAGATGATTTTGGAAGCTCACTACAGTCGGGTGGAAGGATACTTTGTCATTGAAAGACAGTGGCAGTGCTGCAAAAAAATTTCTACTAGCCAAAACTTTGACAAGATGTCAGCAAGTATATCAGGTCCTGCACGGCCTGCGCTATTGCCAAGACGAACACTAAGAAACAAGGCATGTAGACCCCTCTTCCTACTCCTGAAAAGCCATGGTAATCCATATCAATGGACTACAGTTCATGCCTCCTATCCACAAAGAGGAGAAATGACTGTGTTTTTTTTGTTGTTGATCATTTTTCCAAGATGGCGATTCTAGCCGCCTGTAAGAAGAACATCCCTGCAGAGGCCACTGCCAAGATCTTCTTTGAACACGTCAGGGTACACTTTGGGATCCTACAAACCATTGTCTCATATCGGTACAGTCGGTTCCTCAACACATTATGGTCGAGCCTCTGGTCACTGTTGGATACCAAGCTCAGCAAATCCACTTCCTTCCATCCCTAGACAGATGGTCAAACTGAAGCCATCAATCAGATGATCGTACATATCATAAGCATGTACAATTCCAAGTACCCCCGCACATGGAATGAGAGTCTTCCCTATGTCCAAAATAGCTACAACTGAGCCCTACATAGATCAACTATCCACAACCCCTTTTAGGTAGGGTTGTGATTCCAACCATTGGGCCCCATGGATGTTGCACTACCCCTGGTGAACACCTCATCTGAATTGTCTCGTACTCCACTAGAATATAAAAAATCCACCTGGTTCATTGAGTGGATCCATCACATCCACCAACAGGTTCAATAAATTTTATAGAAGTCCAATGCCAAGTACAAGAAGCACCATGATTAACATCGGGTGCCACATAAGTTTTAGGTGGGTGACAAATTTTGGTTGCACTTGCAGAAACAATGCCTTACAGGGCCCCATCAGAAGATTCTCCCACTCCGTTATGGTCCATACACTATCACCATGGTTGCGGGTGACAATACTTTTTCACTCAACATTCCCCCTTTCCTTTGCCTGCACCTAGTCTTCAACGTGGCTTTCCTTCGGCCATATCTCCCACCATTATTGGACACCTCAGAGATAACAGAGAAGTTGACGCCAACAAATCTCAAACCTGACTACATGCAACATGAATCAAATGATCATATGTGGACACACATATCAAGGGCACCTGACAACAAAGGATCCATCTTTATAGAGTTGTCAAAGCAGGGCAACTCCTACACCAAGGCAAGTGGCTCACCCAAGGCCAAATTCAGTAGAAATTTCCTCATCTAATGGGGGAAATAAACGCAATGGAGACCATTTCTTCCTAAGGGGGGAGGATTGATCCAGATGAATTTCTATGGCCTCCCACCTATTCCAACTGGTTCATTTTGGTAGTTTTCCAGTTTGATAGTTTTTTTCCTAGTTTTCGGGTCCCTGACTTGCGCCGTCGTTTTGAGGCGCTAAATGACCTTTGATAAATAGAAACAAAATGTGTAGTCCTCGGATAGACCTTTCCAATGGGATATCGTGCGCCTAAAATGGATATCGTATGCAAAAGGTACGACCCCAAGAAGTTGATGTACTAACTTACCCAAACGGAGCCCACGTGACTTTTGGCACTTCATCTCCTAGGGTTAGGTTTTGGGATGTCTAGGGTTTTTTATAATCCTGTTTATTGTAAAAAGGCCTTCAGAGCCTCATTGTAATCATCTTCTTTCGAATGAGGGCATTCATCACATATCTTCTCAGAGATAAGCTGCCACCATTCCAACAAGCTTGTTTTCCACTGCATTTTACAATTTCAACTTATTTCCTTATTGAACAAAAAAACCAATTTTACTGTATCTCTATTATTCTGTGTTAAGCATCTTTTAATAATTTGTATTCGTTTTGTTCTTCTCATAAAATTTTGATCAAACCTGATAGAGAATGAAAGGATCCTCAAATTGTCCATGTTATGGGTAAACTGTTAGATTTAATGGTGGGGTGAGTTCTCGCAACCAAATACTCATACCCTGGAAATCAAGTAGTTAATGCTCATATCAATAATACACTCATTCACAACAAATTAATCGACCTTAGTGCTTCCATTAAAATTATGACACGCAATACCATGCAAGACTTAAGACTTACAAGCCTTATCGAAACCCCAACCATACTCCAACTTGCTGACAGATCAACTATTAAACCAAAGGGAATGTTAGAATACATAGTGGTGTCCATAGATTTGTGGGAATATCCCATTGAATTTATGCTCCTATAACCCAAAACCTCTTTGGGAGGGTATCCTTTAATCCTGGAAAGGCCTTGGATGGCCATCGTTGATCCGTACATTGGTTGTATGTCAGGAAACATGACCATATCCCATGGAACCTATATAAAGAAATGTTGACAGCCACAAAATTTTTCAATTTTTATCGAAGTCACCACAGAGAAATTATATCTTTCTGTAGCTGCCATCACCTTCTATTTGTAAATGTTTATGTTTTCAAGTTTCAAGGCAATTAATGGGTTAAGTTTACCTTATTAACTTTTTGTGGTTTTCATTTTCATTTGTTCTATGTTTAATTCATGACTAAAAGCATGAATTAAACATAAAACTTGGCTTGGTTTAATAATTTCGTGCCTTTTATATATATAKAWATATATATATATATATATATATATAWATCCATYCATATGTAATTGAAAGTCAAATCTTATGAMATGGTTGAATGATCCATTATCGAATTTTTGTGTTAATATGGTTGTTATGAATTCAATGGTTCGATAGTTCATTGTTGAATTGTTTTGATACATGAAGAGCCTTTGTTAATTTTTTATATTCTTCTCATGATTTCAATGGTTGTATCAACATTTATATCGATGAGTACAGACCTTTTGTACTTGAGTTTTCACCTTACCTTGTTGGCTCAAAATATTAATGAAGCTATTCATTATTTGCATAGGGTTTTGTACTCTGTAGTTTTTGGCACTCATCGCAAGAGATGGTAAGGAATGCAATGAACCCTCTAGTTTTCGTTCTCACTATCCGAGTTATGATAACCCACAGGCTCTTCTATTTTCATTTCTCCACTCTATGTTTCGACCTGGTTCTATTTCTCGTGCGATTGGAACATAAAACTATTCCAAGTGATCTGATTATATCCTTTTCATAGTGACCATGGCTCCTTTGGTTCGGATTGAACCAAATGACTATGAGTTTCTTTTTTTTAAAACCCACAATTGCATGCCTAAGACACGGTTTTGCGGGAAGCTTTTTGAGCCAACGATTACGATTTTGGCCACGTTATTTAAAACCCATTTCGGAAAATGGGTCATTTACCTTCCGTTTGGGAAGCTTTTTCAGAAACCACATAGTTTCAGAGATACATCTCGTTCTTTGGAGGGAAAAAATTCAAAATTTATTTTGCGCCTGAGGTAAGTGTTTTTTTTTTTTCTTCTTATTTTTGCTTAGAGTTTCAACCCTGTTGATGTTTTTTTTTTTGGGTGGGGGTTCAAGTTATATTTTCCCTTTTATCTATATATGAGCCTGTGTAAGATATCTAGGTGTTTATCAAAAGCAGACTTTAAATCCTTTGTCTTGGACTTATTAAAATTTTGTTACCGTTGCATTTAGCTCAGATTGGGGATACCTAGGAGGGTTTCATGTGCATAAATGATTTCAAGAGCACTGTAGACTCGACTTTGCATTCCAATACAAACCCCAATATAATTTTTCACCCAGGAAATTGTTAGAGGAGGTAGTGGATGTATTGAAAGAAAATGTTTCTCATGCCCCTACTGTTGAGCCAATTCCTGATATTGTTCACAAACCAATTTTTAAGAAAAAACCCAAAAAGAAGAAACAGGGTAACTAAGATTTGAGCTTTACAAACAAGGGGATAAACAACCTAATAATATGATCACTAAAAACTCAACAAATTTAACTGTTATAAATTCAGATTTATTACATGTCTCTTTGGCAAATTGTTGGAATAGTAAATAGTTGCTTTGTTTTGATTATGTTTTAAAAATAAAGTAGGTAGATTTAAATTTTGATTTCATTTGTTAATTCTCTAGCAAATCTCTTTTTAATAATAATTAGTTATTAGTAATTATTTTTCTAATATATCAATTGGTTTTGCTATTCTCAGGAAATGGGAGATTATGTTGTTGATTACTTGGAAGAAATATTTTCAATTATACACTTAAATGATTAATAGTTTCTCCTTCTTTATGTTTTATGAAAAAAAATTGATTTAATTTTGAATAAACCAACTCTGGTATGAGTGGTTTCCAATCCACTATTTTTGTAATATTACTTGATTTTGGGAGACTCAACTATATCCCGTGAGATATGAGTATTTGGATCCTGGATTACTTTAAATAATGTTCACTCTTGTTAGTGAAGGGGATCCTTTTTGGAACACATTATGGACATGTAATTCCCGCAAACTATATGGACAAGTTGTTCACATTTCGTCTTTAGACCAGCGTGACACTATTCCATTTATGTTTTTCCTCTTATATTATGGAATATTAACATGTTATACAACTTTAGCCTCATTAGCATGTAATGTTTCATTTTATTGAGCGCTTTAAATTTTTTCTATAACTTGTTGTTTCATATATTATATCTGTAATCGTTATTTCACTTTAATATCATGATTTATGCTTGATGTTAAGTTGATGTATCAAATGAATGCTTCACATTAAAATTTCTTTTACTGTAAACATTCATCATTACAAGGTCATTGGATCTATATGTTTATTACTCTATTCTTATATCCTTGCTCCCAAAAAATACCTTGAGTTTATTCTGGAGATGTTAACACAAGCCTGTTACAGATTTCTCTCACAAGCAAGATAGATGGAAGTTCAGATTGCACAGGGATATAGACACAGTATCAAACTAATATCAGGTTAGTTTTATTCATACTCAATTTTTGTTATTAGTTTATTTGTTAATGAAATAATATAGTTTAAATTATCTATGACTCTTATTCTCTTCTTGTTTCGGACTATGTTTTATTAGTATCTTTAGAGTTCTTATATTTTAGATTATTAAACAAAAAATATAAAAAAATATGTGCTTTCTTTATCTACTTCGTAAACAATAACAAAAACATTGATTTCGCAAGACATCCACCAAAACTTGCAAATTGTAAATATCTTGTTCATAATCACATGTTCATATTTATGTTTCTATTTAGCATTTGTAAATAATTAGATTCGGATACATAGTATCGTAGTTATAGCTTTAGGGTAGTTTATTTTCTTTCATTATTTTAGGACCTTAGTTGGCTAAAGAATCCATTAAACCCGTCAGGATAGATCACACCAAACGGCTTGGGTTAATTAGAAAACCCCAGACAAGATCTATCCTCCCAGTTGACGGTGTGTCACATATGCCTGTCAATAAATGGAACTAGAAGGAGGGCCTGAATTCAATCGATGGCACATGGAAGTCACAAGACTCCTCTCCCACACACTTTCACCCCTATCGTAACGCGTAGTCACTTAGACAACAACGTTACACTTGAAACAAAAACTACCTCAAATGATAACTATGAGATTCCTGTTGAACCAGTGACACCAATTCCTCAAGGGGTCGACGTCCAAGAAATGTTTCGTCAGTCACTAATAAGAATGCATAGTTCCTTAGCTCGTATTAGACAACCTCGTAGGCCACTTAATCAACCCCTAGATTTCTCGAATATCCAAGAACAACTTCAAGGCACTGCTCTACTCCAAAATCCTTTAGGTGATAATACTACCAATCTTGTTGAAACACCTACCCTTGGAGTCGGAGGATCTAGTATCCTACCTTCCCCACCTAGATATTCTCCATCCTCTTCAGGAGGAGAATCTTCAGACGAAGGTGGTTCTTCATCAGAACCATCTCATCCTTCTACACCACCAACTCCCATGGAAAATCAAAACAATCCTGCCAGACCTTGGTGTGATCAAGATGTCGTGGTTGTACCCGGACCCTAGCACTCACTACCGAAATAGCCAGAGAAATGGATGCCCAAATTTGATCCAGACTCAAAGCAGTCTGATGAGGATCATATCAAAAATTTATGTTGTCAATTAGACTCCGAAGTGTTAAACACAAGGATGTAGTATGCAGATTATTCCCTTATACTTTTGAGGGAAATGTCTCCACATGGTATTTTTCTCAACAGCCCCAAACCATTATCTCTTGGGACAAATTTGAAACTTGTTTCTTGGAAAAATTTGGAGATGATAAATCTTTGGAAGTCTTGATTATGGAACTTTCCATCTTAAAGATGAATCCTAAGGAAAAAGTGAAACATTTTAACCAAAGATTTCTTACTTTAAAGAATAAAATCCATGTAGATTCAATGGCTCTTGAAATTTTAATCATTGCATATTATGCTAAAGCCTTGTACAATAATATAGCCATATGGGTCAAAAGGTATAAAAAGAACATGTTGCTTGAAGCTTTTGAGGAGGCAAGCCAAATTGAAAAGGATATTTTGAGTCTGAAAGATAATCTTAGTAGTGAAGTTGAAACAACTTCATCCTCTAAAAAAAAAATAGAGATCCTTACTAGGCCTCCTCAAACTAAAAATCAATAGGTAACTTTAGACTTAGAAAGCTTGCAGAAAGCTTTCCAAAAACTGTCCAATCAGGTCGTTGACTTGAAGAGAACATTCGAGGAGGCATCAACAAGCAAAGGAAGTTTTCAACCTCCTTTCAGAAAATTGTTTCCTCTCAACCGCCCAAACCTGACCACTGAAGGTCTAAATTTCCAAAGTTTATAGTATGCTTTGCAAACCATCTTAGAAGCACATGATAATTATGCATCTGCCCCTCCCGAAAATTCTGAAAACTTAGTTGAGGAAGAAGAACTGGAAGAAGAGAAATCATCTCCCAATGTCTTTGGTCACTTCTCGGACAGTATCTTCCAAGCAAATTTCAAAAAATTTCACCCCTACAACACAAGGATCAAAACGCAAAACAAACCCCCTTCTAAAGTGAATACAAACGTGTTTCCAAAACAGTCAAAGCAATATGAAAGTAAAAAAATCTTAGCAGCCCCGATTTTTAAACAAATCATCAAACGTGATGCATCTATGTGTTTTTTAAAAAATTAATGCAGAAGTTAAACCTTATGATCTCAATATAATTCAACTAGATCGAACAAACGTTAAGGTAATTGGTGAGCTTAAGAATGTTCTGGTTAGATTATCTTCCAATCCTAAGGTTCATCAAATAATTGAAATTATCATTGTTGATATCCCTAAAGTTTACGTTTTTTTTTTAAGTAGGGACTAGTCAGAATAGCTACATGGTTACTTTTCCACAGATTGGTGTCATTTGTGGCTACCTGAAAATGGACCGCCCAACAAAATTAGGATAAACAGAGAACACTATCTTAAGCATACCATGACAGATCTAAATGAGGCAAATGAACCAATCACTGCATCTTCTAATTCATTTGAAATTCAGGGAATGAATACCTTCTTTGGTAATTTCATGACCGAAATTTCTCCTATTACTAATCTTGGGAAGCAATCGGAAGCTATGACCTATACTCAGACATCAGCTTTGGCGAGTATGCCAAGTACTGTTAACGAAGCCCAAATATGGTCATTGTACTTTGATGGATCCAAATAAAAAGAAGGAGCATGTGTAGGTTGTGTGCTCATCAATCCTACAGGTAATAAAACTTTTATTGCTTGCAGGCTAGAGTTTGAGTGCACTAATAACACCGTTGAGTACGAAGCACTTATACAAGGACTTAGGACAACTTTGGATATGGACGTGCGAAATTTGATGGTATTTGGTGATTTATAAATCGTGGTTAAGCAGGTAATAAATGCCATACATTGCTTATCACCACATCTGAAAAGCTACCAAACCGAGGTATGGAGTTTGATGCAAAAATTTTCAGCATTTAACATAAATTCCATTCCTATATTAAGTAATTCAAAAGATGATTTATTGGCCAATGTTGCTTCTAAACAGTTGCTCGTTGAATGTATTTCCCATAATGCATTTTCAATTGAATTATTGTTCAGGCCATCGATCCCGGATAACATCACAAACTGGAGATTATTCGATGATGACCAGAAAATCATCAACTTTATGCACATGGAAGACACCTTCAAAGGTGCAATCATTGATGAAGGCACTCACTATGAAAACCTTCATAACTTCATGGTAATATCAGATCCTAGATCTCTTGAATCAACATCTGATCTGGTAAACTCTATCCCCAAATCTATTGTAAGACTAGAGAAATTTTATGACTTGCATGATAAATTTAGAGGAACGGTAAATTGTAAAA
>ML825737.1:154276-170308 GCA_009831015.1 Picea engelmannii | reverse complement strand
TTATATATACCATAACTTATCATTTATCAATATAACAATCAACTTCAAGATTTTATTCATGGAGATTTCTTCCTTCATTTAATTGAATTAGTAAGTGCTAGCCAACCATTAGGTGTGCAAGTATCCCAACCATTATTGCCACTATTATATTATTTTCAATTTATGGAAGTGTGATCCCATTTGGGTACTAGGGATGTAACAAGTGGTATCAAAGATTCAATCAAGCTTTGTTGGTGTTTTTTTGTTAGTTCTTAAAAATAAAAGAGAGAAGAAAATAGAAATCAATTACTATCATTTCACCGATCAGGGTTGAGTTTCAAGAGCACTTCCATATCTTTATCAATGAAAAGAGAGAGACATTCTAGCTACAATTGAAGGGAAAAGGGTATGTGGATTCCATAAACCTAGAATATTATGGAATCCACATACCCCTTTCCATAGAATATACTAACTAGATCCAAAAACCAAAGACATGAAATATGGTACTACACATATAATATATTATCAAGGAAAAAACAATCTACATGAAATTTGAACATTTGAACAAAAATTTACAAGTTAAATGAGTACATCAATTAAAAAAACATACTAACCTTGCAAGTTCAAAATATGAGCTATGTAGATCGAGAATTGAATTTGTTCAACTAGTGGGTGATGGAAAAAATAAATATCTCAAACAAAATCCATGAACAATGTTGCAACTATATCAATTGTGTCGCAAAGTCTCTTAAAGTCATGTATATATAGATCAACTAGTCAACTAGTCGTTAACATTGACCAATGAGATAGGAAAAAAATTTGTGGCAATAGCGATGAACTTCGGTGGCAATAACGACGAACTTTTGTGGCAATAGCGACGAAAATCCCGACCAAGTTAAAAAACCTATTTGTGGCTATATCGACGAACTTTCATGGAAATATTGATGAAAATCCTGCCCTATTTAAAAAAAAAAAAAACATGAAAATAATGGAAACGTGGAAAAATTTCATGGAATAATCTGCCCATGTGTAGTAGTGCCTATTCTAATCTGTCGGTGTCATTATTTAAAGTCTTTGGGTTCTCTCTGGTTTACCATTGAAACAATATGAAACTCCTGATCTATAAGGGTGGTCTTCTGGGAGGAATACCCTCGAATAGTCATACACCAGATTTTGTAGGTCATTCAACCACCTAGCCTTTATAGAAGGTCCACAACATTTACATCCATGATACCCTTTTGTTACAAGACCTGCAATGTTAATGAATACATAGGCATGTTAGTGTCAAAAATATAATTGCACCAAATGAAGTATGCCAAATAAAATTACAGATATAAACAAATCAATGAACATGCTTACCAGAGAAAACTCGTTATGAACATAATAATAATAATAATGAATAATAATTTAATTAAATCAAGAGGTGTGTACCTCTTCATCAAGAGGCATGTACCTCCTCACCTCGTGACCATTAAATTCTATATAGTAAACCATCACGAGGGTATTGTAACCATCATCCNTATTCACAAATACTATGTTTATTAAATAACCAGTTTATGTGCTACAATGGTATTAGAGCATTGTTTCAATCTACACTATCGCCGTCAATTTTCATCCCAAATTCAACTTTCTACCATCTTCCTGTATCATGTGCTTTTTCATCCCCTGTCTCACTTTCGGTCCCTGTACCTATTCCCCATCTCACTTCTGGTCCATGTATCTCCCTGTCCCTGTCATAATTACAGTTCTCGTCCCTGTCTCAATTCCATAGACCCGTGCCCTTTCCGGTCCCCTCCCACGGTGTCAGTTACAACCACTTATATCCTCCGACAAATCTATGCCCTTGTCATTTTCCTTTTCCCTATCGGTCTGCATCCTCACACAAATCCCCCGACACTTATGTCTCCTCCCTTACACCTCTATCCCTGGCCCTCACATTAATCGTACGATTTCATAAAGTCATACCCCTTAATTCACAGGTGAATTACTAATTAATAATTTGATTTTTTTTTAAATCAATTTATTATTTAAAGACATTTTTTCACTTATTTAAAGTCACCTTATCATTAATTATATATATATATATATATATAATTAATGATAAGGTGACTTTAAATAAGTGAAAAAATGTCTTTACGAAGGAAGAAGGAAAAAGAACGAGGAGACATAGGAAGAAATTAACCGTAAAATCAAAATCAACGGCATTAAATATCGTCTCGATAAACTCAAAAAAAATCAAGAGGAATTCAGGAAAGGACAAAAGGCATTAATGGAAAATATGGATAGATTATTACCAAAAAAAAGATCGAATTGACATGTTAATAAATACATCAGAGGAGCGATGGAATAGTTATTTAAGAATGAGGGGTAACGACAAGGATGAAAATAGAAGGATGCTTAATGAACTGATAATGAGAATTGATCAATTGACCGAACGAATGGACACATTATGCACAGAGCCCTTATCCTATCAAACAAAGTACCGGATCGTAAAATTTAGAGGATCAAGGACACCAGAAAATACCAGAGATAATTTTTTCAAGAAATACGCACAGATTTCAAGATAGATATTACCAAAAGTTTAAAAAGGAGTTACCAAAATACGACGGTAAGGACCATAGAGGATTTTTTGTCCGGATCGACAAAATGGACTGTATTTTTGAGTCAAATCCCCCGCTAGGAAAATGAGAGAAAATAATTACAGCTTCCAATAGTTTATAAGGAGAAGCTTATGACTGGTACCTATGGTGGTCCAGAAAATGTGACGCTTGCTCCTCCCATTGGAAAAACTTCATAGTTTCACTACTTAAAAGGTTGCATGACAAGGAAGATGACGACCTATATAACAATTTTGTCCATCTTAAACAGAAGGGAAGTGTAACGACTATACACACGAATGGGACATGTTGGCAACAAGGCAAAGTGGATTCACTGATGAACAATTGTTAAAAATGTATATTGAACAATTGTTAAAGATGGCCACCCAATAATGTTTGAAATTCGAAAGCTCAACAAAAGGGAAGATTTAAAGTCCACCTATAATAAGGAAATGCTAGCCATTATGCATGCACTAGCTAAGTGGCGAAAATATCTCTTAGGAAGAAAATTCTCGATACGTATGGATCACAACAGTGTTCAACACCTACTACATCAAAAAACATTGTCCATCAAACAACAAAAATGGATGGAAAAACTTTCCACCTTTGATATGGAGATAAATCACAAAAAAGGGAAGGGCACTATAGTTGTTGATGCACTATCTAGAAAGGATGACGAAGTAATGATATATGCAACAATAGTAGTGATTCCTGATTGGTTAGATGAAATCTACGTTGAATATGCCAAAGATCCTTAATCCAATTCAATAATCAACAAATTGGACCAAAACCCCAAATTTGAATGGAAAAATGGCATTTTATGGTACAAGGACAAAATCTATTTAATTCCATCCTCAAATTTTAAAATGGAAGTCTTAAAGGAGTCACACAGCTCCCCAATCGAAGGGCATGTAGGTTTTTTCAAAACCTACTATAATGCATGCCAATAATTCTATTGGAAAGGAATGAATAAGGATATTCAAAAATTTGTTTCCAAATGTGAAATATGTCAAAGAAATAAAAATGAAAATGTTATGACTCCATGACTACTTCATCCCCTACATATTCTGACCAGAAATGGGAAGAGATATCGATGGATTTAACTGAAGGGATTCCCATGTATGACTGGAAGGATAAAAATTTTGTTGTGGTTGACATATTAACCAAATATGCACATTTCATGGAAGTCAGAAAAACTGACTCAACAAAGCAAACTGCAGATGTTTTTTGCAAAAGCATTTATAAATTGCATGGATTTCTGAAGGTTATTGTCAGCGATAGGGATGAAAACTTTAAAGGGAATTTATGGAGATATTTTTGTAAGCAAACAGGAATATCCCTCAATACGATATCAGCCTACCATCCACAAATGGACGTTCAGATAGAAATTGTAAATAAATTCTTAGAAACTTACCTTCAGTGTTTCATGACAGATAAGCAAAATAAGTGGTCTTAATGGTTACATTTAGTTGAATGGTGGTATAATTCTACATAACACCCTTCTTCAAAAATGAACCCTTTCCAATCCTTATATGGGTATGAACTGCCCAAATGGAAGGAGTTTGCATTGATTGACACTAAGGTCCAAGCAGTAAGGAATCAGCTCGAGGAAGAACAAAAAAACATTAAAATATTGAAAGAAAACCTAGCCACAGCTCGTAATCTAATGAAACGATTAGTAGACCAATGTAGGTCAAAAAGAGATTTTGAAGAAGGAAATTGGGTGTGTGTAAGACTCCAACCCTACAAACAACTATCCCTTAAGAAACAAGGGAAGAAAAAATTAGCTCCAAAATTTTATGGACCCTTTCAAATTAACAAAAAAAATAGTGAAGTAGCTTATGGATTGGAATTACCAGACAATTTTCGCATCCATAACGTTTTCCACATCTCATGTCTCAAGAAGGTGCTTGGGAAAGCTCAACCAATCTAAACAGAAATCCGATAATTCGATGACGAAGGAAGAATTATCTTAGAACCAGGAGGTATTCTTGCCACTAAGGAAAAGGCGTTACATTCCAGAATCATTAAGGAATATCTCATCAAATGGAAAAACATTCTAGAAGAAGATTCATCATGGGAGTCATAATGTTTTATACAACAATACCCATCACTACCCTTGCTTTGAGGACAAAGAAAATCTTAAGGGGGTGGAAATGTTATGAACATAATAATAATAATAACAACAATTTAATTAAATCAAGAGGCACATACCACCTCACCTCGTGACCAGTCAATGTTGTATAGTAAACCATCACAAGGTTATTGTAACCATCATCCATTCATTATTCAATCAATATATTTATATTCAGAAATACTATGTCTATTAAATAACCAGTTTATGTGCTACACTCATAGTCCTGGATAATCATGCATGGTGTACACACATATGCCATACAATGTAAAAGACCTCTCCATTTGGATGGGTATTGATACATCATATACTTATATACCTTCCCATAATTTATTAAATTCATCGATCAATGGTTGGAGGTAGATGCCCATTCTTTTCACTTTTCTTCTACCTGGGACTATAAGAGCCATCATAAGATGTTCATTCTTCATGGACAACCATGAGGGGGTATTTTTACTGATCACTACCACTGGCCAAACATAATAGTTGGTGTTTTGGATGGAATACGGGTTAACTCCATCCATAGTTATTCTCAATTGGAGGCTTCATACTTCCTCCTTGAATTTATCGGGCCATGTATCCTCTATATGATTCATGGCTATTGAATATGCTAGGATTCACATAACTCATGGCTCGCTTCTATGTGAGGCATGCTACCCCTACAACATGGCTAATTATTTTCAACAAAAGAGCCTTTGAATCCTTGGAATTATAGGCATGTGCCTCAATATATTATGAGGAGGACCATGTTCCTTACCCTTATTTTTTTATTTATGGTACATGTCATGCCCACATTTTGTACATATATCTGTGTCCGCATATGTGTTTATGTATAGAATAAAATCATTCGGACATGCATGGTATGATATGTACTCAACACCCAACATTTTCAGGATTTTATTTTCCTCTGTGCAACTATCAAGCAAGCGATTATCACTCGGAATTACCTTATCTTTTAATAACCTACAATAAGTGGGAAATAGAAATTTACATTGTCATTAAGCATGAACAAAATCAACACTTTTCTTCCTTCATTGTGTGACAATATTCCTAAAAACTTTAGCGGACTTAATGGTTAGTTACCTCAAAAGTGTCAAGAAATATGCATCTGACATACCATACATTGTTTTCAAGTTGTACAGTAACATTGTTGTCCCTAACTAGGTAGACCTTGCAAACTCCTATATTGGACCAAATAGAGGGGTGGTGGAAGTAGATTTCAAGCTTTCATAGAAGGTATATATGACATCAACATCATCCCCTAGTTCATTTTGTTGGAATGCATCTAACAAAATTCCCTCCATGGCATGGGTATCCCACAAGAAATCATCCATAACTACCTCTATATCATTCACTACTAAATATGACCAAATTTTCCACGCTTTTTCGTTGCTATTGCAACACTTCTTCATTGAAATTTCCACAAAAGCGGGTCTTATTTTTCGTGGATATTGTTTCGTTTCTATATTGACGAACAAGAATTAATCGTGGAAATATCCATGAAATATGGCTGCCACATGTCATTCTTTTGATAAGAATTTGTTGCAACATTTTTTTTTTTACAAATATTCGTCTATATAGCGACAAACATCCTTCTATATAGCGACACACATATGTTTGTGTTGCCACTATAATGTTATATTTTCCACGATGTTTCATCGCTATATAGACGGATGTTCATGGAAAAACATAAATCATCCATTTTTGTTGCCACGAGAATGCTATATTTTCCATGATTGTCCGTCGTTATATAGACGAATGTTTGTGGAAAAACACAAATGCAAAGATTTTGTTTTCATGAGAACGTTATATTTTCCACGATTGTTCGTCGCTATATAGACAGATGTTCATGGAAAAACACAAATGAAAATTTTGTGTTGCCATGAGAATGTTATATTTTCCACGATTGTTCATCGTTATATAGATGGATGTTCGTGGAAAAACAAAAATGGAAAGTTTTTGTTGCCACGAGAATGCTATATTTGCCATAATTTTTCATCGCTATATAGACGGATGTTCATGGAAAAACACAAATGAAAAGTTTGTTGTTTCCACGAGAATTTTATATTTTCCATGATGTTTTGTCGTTATATAGACGGATGTTCGTGGAAAAACACAAATAAAAATTTTGTGTTGCCACAAGAAAGTTATATTTTCCACGATGTTTTGTCGCTATATAGACGAATGTTCCTGGAAAAACACAAATGAAAAGTTTTTGTTTCCACAAGAATGATATATTTTCCATGATTTTCCATTGCTATATAGACGGATGTTCATGGAAAAAACACAAATGAAAATTTTGTGTTGCCACGAGAATGCTATATTTGCCATGATTTTTCATCGTTATATAGACGAGGACTGTAGGTTTTAAAAAAAAAAAATTGTGTATCAGCATGAAATCCACTGGAATCCCTAAAAACAAGGTTGGGGGGACATCCACTGATCTTGGGAAGTCCATGGTTGGCCATAACTGATGCTTATATTAGATGTATAATAGGGTCTATAATAATTTATGATGGATATGATACAAAGAAAATGACCCTTTACCCTCTTGCTAAGCCAAGTATGGAAACTGAAAATCATTTTTGGGTTGATTGTGAGGAAGGGGATGTTCAACCTCTACTTACTATAGGGAAATATCTTAGTTTTAAAAATGAGACAAAGGATGATACAATTAACAGTTTTATTAGTGACCCAATGGTTGTGACCCAAGAAGCTTACCAAAATCGAGATAATGTGATGGGTGAGACAAAAGAAGAAGAAATCACACAAGAAACATTGACTGAAAAAGTTGTAGTTGAAATAGCTCTAAAAATAGTGGATTATGTTAATGAAAGACGTTGAATATATATGGACTGATAGTTGTCAGTTTGCTTTTATAGAATTAAAGAAAAGATTTTCCACAACCCCCATATTACGAGGATCCAATTGGGATTTTCCTTTCCATATTTCATCAGATTCTTTGGAAACTGCAATTGGAGAAGTTTTGGGACAACAAGAATATCACAATCAATATGTTATTTACTATATAAGTAAGAACATGGCCCCTATTGAACTGAATTACACAGTCATTGAAAAATAATTTTTTGCAGTAGATTATTCCATCAACAAATTCTGACATTACATTATAGGTTATCCTACTTTTTTACATATTGATAACTCTGTTATTAAGTATTTAATGAACAAGGTACAGTTTGACAGGTGGGTATCTCTTTCATACTGGACCAGATTTTAAGATAAGAAGGTGTGTGAGAGAAGATGAAGTATATGAAATTTTAAAGGCCTGTCATGATGGGCCTTGAGGAGGCCACTTTGATGATAAAAGAACCAGATACAAGATACTTTGAATGGGGTATTACTGGCCAACTTTGTTCCAGGATGATAAAAAGTATGTGAAAACATGTGATAGTTCTCATAGAATGGGTTAGCCTAATAGATCAGATGAAATGCCATTGCAACCCCAACTTGTGATAGAGCCATTTGAAATATGGGATCTTGATTTTGTTGGGCCCATAAACCCTCCATCCAATTAGAAACATTACATATTGGTCTGCATAGATTATATGACTAAATGGGTTGAATATAAGGCACTCACTAGAGCCACAGAGCAAGTTGTTTCATACTTTTTGTTTGAATACATCTTTACCAAGTATGGAATACCTACAGGACTAGTTACAGATGGAAGACCATCATTCACATCTCATTTGATTAAGGCACTTATGGAGAAATTTCACATTCAATATCAGATGGTTTCACCCTATCATCCACAAGAAAATGGCCAAGTGGAAAGTACAAACAAATCAATTGAAGCAATCCTTACAAAAACTGTAAAAATTCATCACAGGGATTGGGCTGAAAGACTACCTGAATCACTCTAGGCATATATAACCACTTGGCGAAATAAAAACAAGATTTTTTCCCTAAGAACTTGTGTATGGAAAGAATGTTGTGTTTTTGGTTGAATTTGAAATCGAAACATTGAAAATTACTTTGAGTGTGAACCTGGATTTGACAGAAGCTCAAAATAAAAGGCTTGAACAACTTAATGAATTAGATGAAAAGCGTTCATCATCTCTACACCAAACTTTTGTAATCCAACAACAACGCTCCAAATGGTATGATCATTTTATTAAGAAGAAAATCTTTCAGAATGGAGATTGGGCGTTGTTTTATGATTCGCGCTTTAAGGATTTCAAAGGGAAGTTGCAAACACGATGGCTCGGTACATACAAGTTAGACACAGTATTTGATAATGGGACTATTAAACTAACGACCATCGATGATGCAGAAACACCAATCTTTGCAAATGGACATTATTTATGACTGTATCAGTGGCCATTGTCAAAAGAAGAATTTGTTTCTCAAATCGCTACATATTCAGGTTATCACTTTTTCGATGGGGAGGATATTTCTCCTGCTCCATCAAAATCTTAAAATTTTGACTGTGCATTTTTAATAAATCGTGTACATAAATAAATTGCACATTGTTTTGATTAGCGTAAAAACTGTCATTGTTTAATGGAAACCTGCATAGGAGATCTAGCTAAAGCATGCACAAAGAAAGCTTATCAAGAAAAGGAAGAGAGATACAATATGGAAGAATGAGAAAATATATTCACACTACTCCAATGAGTTGATGATTGATACATAGATCATGATCAATATGATACAATGAATGAGTGGAATACACTCATATATAGGGCAGAACGTTACATAATTAAGAAAAGAAATCAAGCAATTAGCTTTCCTTAGGAATGCATGCATGCATAATAGTGATGGTAAAAATAGAAATTCTAAAATAGAACTAGTCAGTTAACTCCCACTGAACTAGTGTGTTGAAAATAAAAATTTCTCCAACACCCCCCCTGAACATCACTATGGAGTAAAAAATGAGTCTCGACTACTAGGCCATTTTAGGTACTCATGTACAATGAAACTAATCAACACTGAATAAAAGTGAGGAAAGAGGGAAAACCACGTGGGAAAAAAACCCCCCCTCAAAAAATAATGTATCAAAAGAAGAAAATGACAGTTGTTAGGCAACTGTTTTATTCACTCCAAGACAATCCCGTAAAGTCTGAAACTTCTGCTCACTGAAAGTCTTCGTGAAGGTATAGAAATATTTATGGATCTAATGAAGTCCTTTGGCAACCTGTCTAGCCTTGTACCTCTTGATCCTGTGGACCCATCTGCACTTGAAAATATTCCTTTCTGGTGGAAGTGGAACTAGATGCCAAGTTTGGTTCTATAGGAGTGAGTCATACTCCTTCTGCATGGCTTCTTTCCATAATGGATTTCCCACAACACTATTGTAGTTTTGTGAATCAGTATTTTGAACCATATATCAATGCATGGACATCGCAGGTTCTGAAGATGAAAGTACATGAGAAGGCTCCTCATGCTGAGATCAAGTAATGCTCGAATCCAATGGATTCCCTGCAAGGTTTCATGTTGCCTGAAGTGTGGTATGTGCCTTCTTGGGCATTTGTTGAAGCTTCAGAGCTGGCTTCTTATCTGGATGTACTACCTTCTTATTTCCATGTACAAAATCTGAGTGTATGGAATCATCTCTAATGTCTGAAACTGGTGGAAGAACAAGAGTATATGCATGTTGCACTGGAGGTGCATGCAAAGTACTCTCCTTATGTGTAAGTAGAATAGAGGAGTCATCATCAGAAAACTTAGTGAATTTATACAAACTTGACTTGTGATCTACCTCACCAATTGCAATGACGGAATTGTCATGCATGTCAATTATTGAAACTAAATCTGATGTAAATTCAACCTTTTTACCTTTCTGAGTGACTTAATAAACTGAGAGCAGATTCATAGAAAGCTTTGGAACATGTAGAACATTCTCAAAACTCCCATTGTGGAGTTCCACTCTCCCTTCTCCTACTACTGCTACTGGAGTGTCATCCCCCATGAGAATAGGGGGTCTTGAGCATGGACTCAAAGAAGAGAAAACTTTATCTTTCACTGCCATATGATGGGATGCACCAGAATCTATAATCCATGAATCAGATGAGGAATTAATTGCAACCAGAGCATGATGATTACCGTTCTTAGAAGAAGGATATTCTTCCTTCTGCTTCTTGACTCCCTCTGGAATGAAGTTTCCAAGGTTGGTCAGCTGAAGTGTTTGTGCAATAAGATCGATCTATTTCTTCAAGCATGTGGATTCTTCGTGATTCGCTTTATTGTAGTAAGTGCATTGTTTTTCCTTCTTCTTCTTCTTGGAATATGAAGAGTCTTTGGAACCTAAAGAATCATTAAAGGGTTTGGAACATCCCTCCTTCCCGTTCTGTTTGGATGACCCTTTTCCATCATGCATGGTGAGTGCATGTGCTTTGGGATCTTTCATGAGGCCCATATGTATCATTTTTGTTTTCTCTTGTGTAAGAGACTCAATGAACTGAGCCAACGTAGGCATTTTCCAATTTGCTCCAAAAAGACATCTGCCAGAATGGAAATTGGAGACATATACAATGTATTATGGTCCTAGCTTGGCCAAGATTGTTAGAATAAGTTTTTTCTCTTGTGTAGACTTATCAATACCAAATTCACCCAAGATTAATAGCAAAGATTTAAATTTAGTAAAAAAATCTTGTATATTATCAAAACTTTTAGGGTCTAAGGTATTCAACTCTACCTCAAGCATATGACCTCGCATCTCATCCTGCTTTCCAAAGAGTCCTTCGAAGGTGGTCCAGATCTCGTTTGGAGTCTTGCATGCAGCAACATGAAACCAAAAATCAGTGGATATTAACTAAAGAAGTAGCCTTGTGGCCTCATCCTTATGGTTCATCCATCTCATCTTCTCAATCGCTAATCTAGGTTATGTTTCTATTGCCATCGTCAAATTATATAGTCCTTTTCTTTTGAGTTGGAATGTTGCCTTGGGCTTCCAATCAAAATAATTGTATGGTGTGAGGATTACCACCAAGTTTGACTGTATAATAGTTGTCATATCCATCTCTCCCACTGTTTCTAAGAACCACTAAAAATTTACTCTCAATCTGCGTGAAAAATTAAGAAATCACGGTAGAAATGGCACTTTAAGTGAAAATTTGTATCAGTTTCAAGAGATGATCTTGCGACTTACTTTTTGAGAAAACATTGAGGAATCTCACCAAACGGTTGAAAACCCACTTCCAAAATGGGCCGATTTACTTTCCACATGGGTCGTCTGCTCCAAAACGTAACATTTTGGGAGCAACGAATGTAGAAAGGTATGGCCACAGATTCATATCAGTTTGAGGAGGCTATCTTGCGGCTTACTTTCTGAGCAAACGGTGAGGAATCTCGCCAAATGGTTGAAAACCCACTTCCAAAATGTGTCGGTTTACTTACTTTGCAAGCCATTTTCTCTAAAACGCAATATTTTGGGAGAAATAACTGTTGAAAGGTACGACCACAGATTTAGCTCGTCAAAACCCTGATTTTCCTTATTCTTTGGCTTGTCTGGCTTGCTCCAAGCACCATAGCTCTGATACCATGTCAGTGTTTCATGGAAACCTGCACAGGAGATCTAGCTAAAGCATGCACAAACAAAGCTTATCAAGAAAAGGAAGAGAGATACAATATGGAATAATGAGAAAATATATTCACACTACTCCAATGAGTTGATGATTGATACATAGATCATGATCAATATGATATAATGAATTAGTGGAATACACTCATATATAGGGAAAAACATTCCATAATTAATAAAAGCGATCAAGCAGTTAGCTTTCCTTAGGAATGCATGCATGCATAATAGTGATGGTAAAAATAGAAAGTCTAAAATAGAACTAGTCAGTTAACTCCCACTGAACTAGTGTGTTGAAAATAGATTTCTCCAACAAAAACTTAGTTAATTTATTTTCTTTCTAGTTTTATTAATAAGCTTGACAAATATTTGTGTTGGTAGAATTGTTGTTTCAGACATTACAGGAAGCAGAAGCATAATCGGAGTAGCATAGCAGATGGAGAAATTTATGCGCTATTTTTTTCTGCCATTTCGTTGAAACACCGCCATTTCATTGAAACATCGTTATTTTTCCGCCATTTCACTGAAACACCACTAATTTTCCGTCATTTGTTGAAACACTGTCATTTTTCTTGTTGTTTCTAACAAATTCCTATTTTCTCTGCCAAATTTTTCAACAAATGCTAAGACACTACCATTTCTCATTAATTAGTTGTGGATTTATTAAAAAGTGCTTCCAATTTCAAAATTGCCAAAGCAACATCATCAACCTCCATTAGTAAGTGTCCAAAGGTAAATTACTATTCTTTGCATGTCTGATAATATGGGATATTACAAATGAGTAATGATTATTCTTCTTTGGCATTCCACGCTATTTTAATCGACCAATTATACTCATTTCCTAAGTATGCCACTTCATCATCCATTATACCTCATTGACTCTACCACCATTTCGTCCAATCATCATCGCCAAATCCTTAACCACCTTTCCTTGCCATAACTAATTTCCCTGCTACGCATGCATAACTTTGCAATTATGCGACTCTGAGTCTGAAACACAGAGACGAGTTGAAATTCCAAGCGTTGTAATTGATAAACTGAAGTTGTCAAACATGGGTGGACCAATTGTGTGACATGAGCCTGAATGTTTATCTTCTCTGCTCCAGTTTCCAACAACATACAGAAAGTTCGAGGAGGCAGGATGGATTAATTATTTTGAACAGCTGAGAGGGTTTGATAGTGTTGTGGCACTGGAATTTGCTCAAAATTTAGAAATAGACCATTCAAGGGTAGGAGGAATAAGAGTTGAAGTAACAGAGGAAACCATAGAAGAAGTTATTGCTTTACCCAGAACCAGTACACAGTGGTTTTGCTGAAAAATGCCACTTCCCACAACAAACACATGGTTTTTGGAAGAGGGTGGAGAAGTTCAACCTAGAGGATGAGGGACAACACTTGAATATTTACCACATCCATGGCAACAAGTTGCTATATTCTTGAAAAAGTACATCAACTGTGAAGGTAGGTACAAAATTGTTTACAATCATGACTTCATTTTGTTATCTCATATTCACCATGGTATATTAGTAAACATACCTTAATATCTGTTAAAAACTCTACAAAACATGGCTCATTATGCTAGATGGGAAAGAGTGCCAATAACATGCATCACGAATCATGGATTTATAAATTTGCTAGTAGATAGGTCACTAAATATGAAAAATAGAGCCCCTCCAAGACTTATAGCCAATAATGCAAAGGAAGAAGCTGAAATTGAAACTGGTAGTGATGAAAGAAATGAAAACAATTTGGATGAAGAAGGGAAGAAGAGTAGCGAAACTAACAAAATCAATAGCCCTGCAGCTATGTCAGAAACAGTGATGCATTTAGATCATAATGACCAGGAGGTTTTTGACCCTGATTATGTTGATCAGGAAGAGCCTACATAAATCTTTGAACAGAGTCCTCAAGGATCACCCATAATGGTCCAATTAGAGAATGAAGGGGGTGATACTCATAAATAAGTGAGTACAAGAACACCCTCTGAAAACACTGAAATTCTACCAGAAAATGTTCCAATGGAATAACTTGCAAAACTTAATATAGAACAAGAGGACATGTAGGAAGAATCATCTACTCTGTGTGATGATTCTTCACATCATGTTCTCAGTGATAAAATATAATTCATGGAAATAAGTGAACAAATTCCTCCCATAGAGTTTCAGCCATGCATAATTGAGGAAGAAATTCCTCCATCAGAAAAAGGCAAGAAAAGATCTTCATCAAAGTTTATTTCTAGTCTTCCAAAATAGAGAACTAGAGCCTTTGTCGCAGTAGAAGCAACAAAAATGCAGAAAGTTGAGATTGTAATTCATATTCTTCATCCTTGTTCACTTGTTGTTACACAAGAACCAATAGGTGAACAACAACAAAGAAAAGTTGCAACTTCTCCACAAGAGCCAATTGATAGCCCAAATATTAATGTTGTTGATACACAAGGACCTATTGTTAGATGGAAAAGAACAAATAAGACATCCAAAGCATCCAGTAAGAAGGCCAATGAAAAGGAGAATCAACTTGAAGAATTGATTTATGAGAATGAATTTTTGAAACAAGAGGTCTCAAAATTGCAGGTAGATTTGGAAGAAATGAGGAAATCAAAGGAAGGATATTGTACCTTGGGTACATTGGAAAATGTTGCATCAACATTTGAAAATATGGGAGATGAAATTGAAGAAGTACCCCATGAATATATGTGTCCTGAATGTGCTAACATCTTCAAATGGGTTGAATATAAAGTGATTTTTCAAGAGGAACAAGTACATCTCAATGGAAAAGAACAACTTGTTGAGATTCCTTCTAAAACAACTAAAGAGATAGAGTCTGTTAAAAATTGGAAGCCAAAGGACACCACTGTCACACCGGAACCAGTGGTGCCAATTATGGAAAACACTCAATTGTTTTATGGAGAAACACAATAACCTCCATCTATGGATAAAGCAATATAGACTAAAACCCCAGCTAGTATTGTTGATGAAGCCATACAAACAAAGGATCTCTTGGAATTTCTTGATCAGGTTGTGCAGAATGAAGACCTATTAGAAGTCATGGATAACGGTATGAAAACAAAACCTCAACCTCATACTAAAAATGTTTTTTTTCATTTATTTGAAGTGAATAAGTGGAAATACCAAGTATCATTATTTAAAAAAGGTACAATTCCCTTGCTTCAACATAAAAAATCCATTAGGGAATTAAGAGAAAAATGGTCCGAAGAATTAGCATATCAGAAACATAGATGGGAGAAAGAAGAAACTAAGTTAAAAGAATTAAAAGAGCTCAGAACTCATCAAAATGTTGAGACGGGAGAAAAGGGTTATGTATACAATGATGCAACAAGTTTTAATTTGCAGAAATCATTCTCCCTCTTACTATGTTTTATAATATTAACAGTTGACTCTCTTCAATATGAAATCCATTATGGAAGATCGACCACACAAAATCACTTTGTCCCTTAATTTTTAGAAAATTTCTTTCAAAGTGGTATAACAGATCAACATTTACTTTTTGAACTTTATTTACGTGAGCATGCGTGTCAACTAGACAGAAGATTCTGTTGATACTGAGAGGGGGATGAATCAGTATCAAGTACAATTTAAAAACCTTTTTCAACTTATATTAAACCATTCAATTATATCCAATGAGAAATGAACAATAGTATAAGAGTTACACCAATACACCACAATACACCATGCAGACTATATGAGAAATAATCAATAGTTTTTGTTCAAGGGAAGTAATGACTTCCAAAGGTAGCTACAGCTTCCAAATGTAAAGGGAGGGATAAA
>ML825737.1:111369-134250 GCA_009831015.1 Picea engelmannii | reverse complement strand
TGTGTTTTATTTCTGCATTTGTTTTATTTTATTTCTCCGCAGTCCTGTTTTTCTAACAACAAGTAGCTATGGAAGCAAATGTTGCAAATTCATTCGGGAGTCCTCATACTCTCGTTTCGGCTACCACCATGGGAGGCATGTTGCCTCCTAACCCACCTTCGATAGTCCCAACCACAGTGGTCTTGACCCCCTCTATTTTGGGTAGTGGTATGATTCCTTCATTGATGGCAACCACTGCTCCATTCACACAGAGTGCGACGGGCCATCCATATTCATATGGGATGCCCGACTTTGATTCGAACTCTGTCCTTACCTACTCTACCCTACAGACCCTAGGTCTGGGCGTAGGGAGCTCGAACTCTCTCATGCAAGGGTCTGCTAGGGGCACTTTAGTCCCCTTTAATGCTATCCCTTACGGTGGGGGTCATATACCTCCTATGTCCCCTTCACTCGGTGGTGCTTTCCAGTAACCCATTGGGTCAAGTACTAACTACAGCTTGTTTGGATCAGGAAGTCTAGGAACTTATTATTACACCATGGCGGTGGGATCCATGTCATTCTCTTTGTTCAACGCATTTGGTAATAACACTTTTTAATCAGTTGTCATCTCGACTGGGGGAAACCTTGGTTTTGGACAACAGAATCCTATGCGGGGTACTATTCCTACACGAGGGGAAAGTACAGGAGTTTTCTCCTCACAAGGACTTTGGAATCCTTGGCAAGGATCAATTCCCTTGCAAGGGATGTTGGTCGAGGGAAACCCCTTCCATGGTCAATGGAACCTCAGGCAAGGCTCAATACCTATGCTCGTCAGATCGGCTGGGGGCAACCCCTTCTAGAATCTTTGGAACACAATGCAGAGAGTGATCCCCTCCCAACCCTCATCGTCCAATTATAGGAATCAACTGATGATATCCTAGAAAACGTAGTTTTCGTATGTTGTTCAAGGCTATGGTGTCTACCAAAACCCTGGTCAACTGCCCAACATTTCTTGACAACCTGGTGCAAATCAAACTCCAAGCCCCCATTTTCCTATAAATAATACCCAACCCAAACTACCGTTTCTAGAAACGTTACATCTGCTAGACTTCTCAAGGTTGCTTAATGACCCAATTTGTCATGATCTGTGTTGGCCCCCCATGCCGACTAAGTTTCCCTCGGATATTCCAAAATTCGAAGGCAATCATGGCGAATATCTGGGTGATCACGTGACAAATTTCCATCTATGGTGCTCATCAAACTCGCTATGAGATGACTCTGTACAGTTGCACCTGTTTCAACGCACTCTTATCGGGGGTGTCGTGAAATGCTACATCGAGCTTGACTGCTCAAGATATTCTTACTTTAGCGATTTGGTGATAGTTTTCCTAAACCATTTCCAACTACCCATAAGATACGATGTCGACACCGAATTGTTGGCCAACTTTGAGCAGACTAAGTCCGATCATATCTTAGATCACATCCGAGGATGGCGACACTAGAAGAGTTTGATTAAGGTACAGGTCCCACCGAGTTTCTTATTGGATTAGTTCCTGAAGTCTTTGGTGCCAGTCTTATCCAAGGATGTTGCAACTTCGGGAGTGTTTTCAAAGGAGGCGATAATGAGAGTGCAACAGCTCAAACTGATATACTCTCAGTCTGGCTTACTCTATGATATTTTTCTAGATGTGCCATGATCCATCCTTGACAAGGCCAGAAAAAATTATGGACCACATGTTGATGATATAGTTGGTTCAGCACAAGAAAATTCCATTTATCAGTTGTCAAATCAATTGCAACAATTGTCTATACAGCAGACAACAGCCAGCCAGACCTATGGTTCGGTTGTTCCCCCTACCCAAACGTCAGACGTACACAATGTGTAGTCGACGAACTCAAAATCCAAACAACATCCTGAAGGAAAGAAAAAACAACAAAACAAGAAGGGTAAAGGGGATAAGAAACCTAACAAAAATGTTGGCGGGGGAAACACAAAGAAGAGAAAGTTGAAGTATCTATGTAACCTTTGCACAGAGGACCACCCGAATCACCTATGCCCTTGACTTGCGAAGGCCCAAAACTTATTGCCATGACAGCGGCCTGTTGTGCTAAAAAACCCATTTCCACGTGGGAAAAATATGACTCAAGCCTCTTCATGCGCGGATGGGGGCAGTCAGGGACCCCCCACGTCTTCTAGTAACCCCTCGATCGCAAATGTTTACATGATGATAGGTGACACTTTTATAGCTACCAGGGTGCATGATTACAAAATGTCAGAATCTGCCAAAAAGGGTAAAGAATCCATAAACCCACTTGTTCCTATCTAGATCGAGAAGACGATGGGAGAAACAATGACACGCATACCGAAAGGGGTGTTTGTTGACCCTTGACCAAGTTTTGAGGAACACTTGGTCATATTTGACCATTTTTGGGACTTCGACAACTTGTCAAAGATGGAGCGCAACGTGAAGTAGAAATCGTGGAAGCTAGACCCCTTATTTGGGTCCTTTTTAGGTTTTGGGGGATAATGTAATGGGAAAGGGATGTTGGCCCGTGGGTTTACCCACACTTAGGCCCACTTTTGTATGTATAAATAGATATGAAGTAGATGTGAAGTAGGTGTGATTTCTTAGTGCAATTGGTAGTGCATCTATGTGATGTTGAATAAGTGCTTTGTGCGAACTATGTAAGGCTTGCAAGGCTAAGTGCAAGTTACTATGAGGTTGCTATAGGAAGCTATGTGTTGTAACGCAAGAAAGAAGGATCTAGAGAGATGTGCAGATCTTTTGTCCTATGCGAAGAGGGATTTGGATGGCTCTATGTTGTAACCTGATTAATTGAAGCTAATAAAGAAGAAGACTTTGTGGACGTAGCCCTAGGGTGGGGGTGAATCACGGTAAACCTGTGTGTTGTGCTCTGTGCCTCAACCTGATGTGTTTGTCTTTTCCTTTGCTAAGTGCTTTGATGTGTTTAGATAGATCTATTTATGCTTTGTGCTTATGAGATATGAATGAATGTTAGATCTGGTATGTAAGATGCTTAGTTCTTGATCTGTCGAATCTAATCTATCTTGTTGTGGCTAAGTGTTTAATTATCTTAGATTTAAGTACATATTGTGATGCTCTGTGTTGTCTGCGAAGTACATAAGGGTTGAATATTGATGAATAATCTATTCTAGGTTATTTCTAAGTGTTATAATCTCAGATCTGTGTCCCAGCTAAGGTTGTAGACACCTGATTCTCGCAACCACCCTGCCTCTACCTCAGGTGAGACTTCATCTTCTTCACAGGTGTTGCCGAAAGGGTCGGTAGTTAGGGTTTTGTTGGTGCATTGTTGTAGCGTTGAACCCTGGGTCTGCCCCTGTGCCAACAAATGGTTCTGTTGTTGGGACTTGAAACTGTGATTGTTGGGAACTAAGCAGAAGAAGCTTTGTGCAAAGATTCGCCCTGAAATTGTGAAATCTTTGTGCGTGGATCTATGCCCTAGTGCACAGTGATCCACTTGATCTGAAAATCTTTGTGCTGAAGAAGGAAGGACAGATCTGAAGGAAAGAAATCAGATCTACAAGAAAAGAGGTTGATACTGAAGAAAAAAAGTAAGATCTGTAAGCTCTATGCTCTAATAAAGGTAAGAATAGTTAAAAGTTCTTAGATCTGGAAGCTTTGTGCCCTGTAGAAGTAAAACCAGTGAAAATTATTGTTTCTAAAGTATGGATTTAGGTATGCTTGATAGATTTTGTCCTAGCTTGAAAACTAGGGCATTGTTAGATGAAAGAATGTTTGATATGAATAGATCTGATAAGTATAATGATAGATATGTTATACCTATGCATAGAAAGAATTTTTGGACTAACCAATGGATGCAGGACCCTAGAAAGAAATTTTTGCAGGATAGCCATTATGATCCTAGCGCGCAGTATAATAAGAGTTGGGGATCATTGAAGAGAAAGAGATGATTAACTCTTTGTTATAGTTGCAGAAGACCGGGATATATTGCTAAGGAATGCCCTGGGAGAAACCCTAGTTGCCTATGTTGTAAGGCTATGGACCATGAAGTACTGGATTGCCCTAGAATGATTGCTAGACTTGAAAAGATGAATATGGAGCAAGCAAAATTTGAAGGAGATCAAGAGACTAATATTATAGAAGAACCCCAGAAAGAATCATAGATTATGTTACTGGAAATGAAAGAAACCCTGGATGAACATAAAGATGCCAGCTTGTCAGAGATATTCAAAGAAAAGGAGAAAATCGAAGTAAGAATAGGAGACTTTGACATTGACTGTGCTCTAGATGAGGGAACATAGATGAACATTATGATAGAAAGTACTTGGGAAACCCTAGGAAGGCCTGCTTTGGTTCCATCACTAGGAAAAATTGGGTTGTTTAAAGGAAAAATGGTAACCCTATGTGGCAGGATTACCCAGATAGCTATGAGTACCCATGGAGCTTTGACAGAGGAAGAATTCGAAGTTATTAAATTTATTAAGGACCATGCCATATTTCCAGCTTTGTTAGGCAAGATCTAGATTGAAAAAGACCAGATACGGAAAAAAGAAGAAAAGGAAGCCCTAGAACAGAGGAAGCAAGAACTCATGGAATTTATGACTAGAAAGATATCCTACTTGATGGAAGAACAAGAGAACAGATCTAAGCTATTTAACACCATGGACTTGGATGTCGAAGCTATAAGAGAATTAGAGGAACCACAGAAGTTTGAAATACCTAACCCATATGATGAAGGAGTATTACCCTTGGATCTAAAGAAAGAATCTCAGAATCGCGAAGTGACTATGTCGAGAGAAGATAAGAATCAGAATCGAAAAAGGATGACCGAGACGAAGCTCACTGGGAAGAAGGCTAGGAAGCTAAGTAAGAAGAGAGCCAAGATTGAAAAGTTACATAATATTCCAGAGGAAACTTCACAGAAGAAAAAATCATAGGAATTGAGCTTCATCGGGAGATCTGAACAACTACATATGACACTTCGCCGTGGAAAAGAAATATAGTCGTTGGATCGATATACCCATTCGACTTCCACCCAGAATGCACAGAAAATCATTAAAGGATCACCACCAGACCATTGGACCATGCCATAACGGATGGATCAACATTCATGGAAGCTTCATACCCATTGCAAGGAGACCGTTGACAAATTTCCTATTTAGCTCGTCGCGTCGTGCCCAAAGAACACTTTTGCCAACTGAAAAATTGAAGCCCACATAACTAGTGATTGTCTACAGTGATCATTGCAAGCAGATTGTTCATCCTAGTGCAGCATTTTGAGATCTTCGTGACCCCGATTATCTTTCTCGAGTGCGTATGTCTGACGAGATCACCACACTTGAGGAATCCGTCATAGAGGTCCTTCTCGATTTAATGACTGAGAGAGTCATGTTGGAAACAATAATGTCCACCGGAGTCCAAGCATCATCGACGGGAGGAGTGAAATCCTCCCTATCGACTGGTCAAGCAGGAATATCTCGAGTCGACGCAGAAAGAAGAACTAAGCATAAGGATGACATAGCCAATGTGAATTTAGTGCCATCCATCCTACCAGCTTACATACCCCCTCTGAGTGGTGAGATTAACAGGGATAGTGTCCCTAGAGACTTTGAATACACCCTAGTCATTGTATATCTACCGAAAGGAGTACGCACCTACCACGCAGATCAAGACAAGGTTACAGCATTGAAGTTTTGTGACTTCAACCTGGGGGGCCGTAAAGCTTACAACATGATCGCCCCATATAAGTACTTGACAAGAACTAAGGGAAAGAATTCAAATCTCATCCCTCAGCAATGGATGATGAACCTCATGCAGTCTACTCTGCTCAACGTTATGAAAATACCGCACTTCGGCAGACACCAGTAGGTGAATGCTTGTGTAAAATTGTTTCTAGCAAGTTACCACAGAGGATACATGTGGTTAGACCTTCGCATAACTATTTATCCAGCGCTGATCAATAGGATCACTGAGATTAGCATGCAGGGCCTTGATCCCCATGAGTACTATCCTGGAAAGACTGCAGACCATGCTCTTCTGCAGAAGATCAAAGAATCCTATGGTGATGTTGAGAAAGGCGTGAGAGGATACAAGGTAGCTTCTATTGAAAGTGGCACAGTGCGCCTCACATTCCAATTGATCGCAGGGAAGTTGGTACGCAAGAATCGACTAACACAAGTATCTGTCTTTGTAGTTGACCTCGCAGGAAAGTGCGCAGAGGGACTATAGATGAACTAGGTGAAGTACCTGGTGAATCAACTGGAGATTGACTGCAGAGAAGCCTAGGATCAGGGGCATGAATTCCATTTTAGCTGGCTCATGATACTTATCTCTTTGTTTTCATGGGAGTTACCGAAAGGCACAACCTTCCCGGACCTTGACCCCTTTGAGCCACTAGCCACGAAGTTCAATACATTATGGTACTCGAATGACATGAGCAAGAAATGGAAATCGAATGTCATTTTCCACGCATACTATAACCAACTGAAAGAATCCATAAGGAGTGAACCTTGAATAACCCCAAACACTTTACAGAGATTCCTACCTCTAATAAAGTTCAACATGGACTGCCACTTTATATACCTAACCCCACACACTGATGAGCATCAAGAACAACTTCAGTCCTATTATAAGCTGACAGAAGAAGACCTGGAAGAGATCACCAAGGAATGGTTGGTGGACGTCCTTGTTTCAGTAGACCCCACATAAATTTCCGACATCGACAGCCCCAGAACTGTGCAGGATACACCTGGGCCCAGTAAGACAAAGAAAGCAAAGACGACGAAGAAGACTGAAGAAATCGAGGATGTTGACAGCCTATCTGTAAGGACAACTTCCATTACACCAGATGAAGAAGGTACATAAACTCGTAAATTCGAAGCACCACCTTCTAGGGATGAAGAAGACTCATATAAGAAAAGGAAGGTCTCACCTCTGAAATCTTCCTCCAGAAAGAAACCCTTGTAACCAATATGTGAACTGCCCTCACGTTGGATGACTTTGATTTCATTGTTGCAGCAGTCAATGATGCTTCAAAGGAAATCATAGAGAAGCAGGAGGTGAATCAGGAACAAATGTATAGCCAAATTGAGATCACACTCCAAGGAGTACAGCAAACACTCCAGTCTAGCCGAGCAATCTCTACAACACCTCTACCAGAAGGAACAACAGAAGTGGGAGATGAAACAGTTTAGCTCCGCAAGATTGTTGATACAGTCGAAGTATGCCTTCGACATGCTCAGGAAGAAAATGTGCAGGCCACCTAGGCCCTAAAGAAAGCACACGGGGAAATTATTGAACAACACCAAGCCGCGCAACAAGAGAAGAATGCTCTCCAAGAAAAATTTGAAGAAGACAGAGCGAAGATCCAAAAAGAGAAAGAGCAGTTGCTCGCAAAGCAGATAGGAATTGAAGAAGCAGTCAACAGATAATTTTGCTCTATAACCGGCTTAGAGCAGAAGGTCAAAGATCCCATAGAGCGTCAAGTGGCAAAGCTGACTGAAGTCATTCAGCAAATTCAACAAAGGGTCGTGGAATTAGAGCTTCAAACCATACCACAGACTCCACAAGAAGTGTGCAACCAGAGAGAATTGAATGCTCAGAACGCAGTCGAGAGGATTAAAACACTTACTAAAGAATGTAAACAACTAAGTAGTAGAAGCACGCAGATTTATGAACAACTATCTGAATATGTAGAGTGGAAGAAACTAGAGTCCCAACTCCAGGAAGCAAAGCAGCACGCAGATACAGTACAGGCGCAGCTCAAGCTCCTGTCACCCATCGAGAGGATGAAGAGATCCCAGGAACAACGCACTGCCCAATAACTCGTTCTTACCATACAGAACAGAGTGATGGAAGTCACCCAGAAACTCCAACCGATCCAGGAGGCGGCCTACCTACTGTTTGAAGAAATTTTAGGCTAGGGAACACTACTAGAACAAGTAGTTGTCACAGTCGAGCTACAACTAGAAGGACCTATCAACGAAGCGATTGTTTAGGAATTCACTGATCAAGAAGTAGTAGCACAGAGACAAGTCAAAGAAACTCGAGCCAAGCTCGAGACCTTTGAGGCAACGTTACCCAAACCTGAGTGACTCAGGATGAGTCACAGGTGAGTGTTGGGGGCTTGTTGGCCCTTAACCAAGTTTTGAGGAACACTTGGTCATATTTGACCATTTTTGGGACTTCGACAGCTTGTCAAAGATGGAGCGCAACGCGAAGCGGAAATCGTGGAAGCTAGACCCCTTATTTGGGTCCCTTTTGGGTTTTGGGGGATAATGTAATGGGAAAGGGATGTCGGTCAGTGGGTTTACCCATGCTTAGGCCCACTTTTGTATGTATAAATAGATATGAAGTATATGTGAAGTAGGTGTGATTTCTTAGTGCAATTGGTAGTGCATCTATGTGATGTTGAATAAGTGATCTGTGCGAACTATGTAAGGCTTGCAAGGCTAAGTGCAAGTTACTATGAGGCTTCTATAGGAAGCTAAGTGTTGTAACGCAAGGAAGAAGGATCTAGCGAGCTGGGCAGATATTTTGTCCTATGCGAAGAGGGATTTGGATGGCTCTGTACTGTAACCCGATTAAATGAAGCTAATAAAGAAGAAGACTTTGTGGGCGTAGCCCCAGGGTGGGGGTGAACCATGGTAAACATGTGTGTTGTGCCCTATGCCTCGACCTGATGTGTTTGTCTCTTCCTTTTCTAAGTGCTTTGACATGTTTAGATAGATCTATTTATTCTTTGTGCTTATGAGATATGAATGAATGTTAGACCTGGTATGTAAGATTCTTAGTGCTTGATCTGTCGAATCTAATATATCTTGTTGTGGCTAAGTGCTAAATTATCTTAGATTTAAGTACATACTGCGATGCTCTGTGTTGTCTGTGAAGTATCATAAGGGTTGAATATTGATTAATAATATATGCTAGGTGATTTCTAAGTTTTATAATCTCAGATCTATGTCCTAGCTAAGGTTGCAGACACCTGAGTCTCACAACCACCCCTGCCTCTACCTTGGGTGAGACTTCATCTGTCTCACAGGTGTTGCCAAAAGGGCAGGTAGTTAGGGTTTTTTTGGTGCGATGTTGTAGCGTTGAACCCTGGGTCTGCCCCTGTGCCAACAACATTCAAGAAAGCTTCTCATAACCCGAACGCAGGAGCCACCTAAAACTACTCTATGGTGGAGGATTTGTCACAAACCCCTTGCGTGATGTCTTCTTTGGAGGTTCTCCAGAGATTCCTTTCGTAGAGAAAGGATATGTTATCCTCTTTGGGATCTGTAGAGACTTGTAATCTAGGAACAATCGTTCTCTATACGACTGACTTGAAACCTCATCTCGCTTACCACGTTGCATTTCAGATAGTAATGTCTTACACCACAAAATGTTTTACTTGAAATATCTTCCGTACGGTGGTTGATGAGGGTGCCTCAACCTACGTGATGTCATTGACATGTTGGAAGTCCATTGGCCAACCCATTTTTTCTTTGTTGCCTACTTTGATTACTGCTTTCAACAGTCGTTCTTTCATACCACATGGAATCATCCCTTATTTCTATGTGTAGTTAGGAGGGAAGACCATGTGCATCGAAGTTGAAGTGATCGATGCGCCTCTCAACTACAACCTTTTGTTAGGAAGGATTTGGACCTATGCAATGCATGCAGTGGTTGCCACATTTTTCGGGTCTTGTTGTTTCCACATGAGGGTCGAATCATAACTATTGACCAGTTGTCCTTATCCCGTCCTGACCCTTCATCAGGGGCATCCATGGGACCGATGATTGATAACCCTCAACTTGGCATTGTCAACATAGGGCTTGGTTTGCTCCCACCATTGATCGATACTTTCTATTACCTGCCTCCTTCATGCGATGTCAAGCTCATATCGGTTGCCCCCAACCAGCCTAGGGCAGATATTTTTCAAGTGTCGTCATTTCGAACGACTTACTTTCATGATCTGTAGACTCTTCCTTCCCCATTGGCCTTGATAGAAGGGACAGGGAATTATGGCATGTCCATGCCCTTGTCCGTGGCATAAGTTGTGTACAACATTGTCCAGCAAGCTTCGATCGACCCCAATCCAACTCCCACACAGGAGTTAGATCCAGTTCTCAAGCCTATTTGGGCTCAAGGTTCCCTCACCACTACAAATTCTTCAGACCTAGCCTTTCCCTCAGATGCAGTGATTCTTGAGGCATTTACTGGTCCAGACAGACCTTGGGATGATCTCCATCACAGATATTATTTTCTCCGAGAGTTAAGAAGAATAGAGGCAGGTGAATTTGTGTTAACTATGACTGGAGATAGGCCTTGTCCTATTAATCCTCTGGCTACGCACGTAGTTTACACCAAGGGTAATATGGAAAGTATCGCTGAAACGATCCCTATAGATATCTCCAGAACCCATGGTGTCGTGGAGAATGTTTTTCGTCGGAGCAGACTGCTCCCCCTAGGAAATTCAAATCTATACAGACTTATTTAAGGAATTTCACGACATTTTTTCCTGGACTTACGAGGAAATTCCAGGAATCGATCTAAGAATCATCGAACATGAGATAACAAATTATCCTAACGCAAAGTCGATCTGACAGAAGCTTCATTCGGTCAATCCTCGGAAAGAGACAACTATTAAGGCTGAAGTAGAGAAACTGCTTAAAGTTGGTTTTATCTACCCCGTACAGTTGAGGCAATGGGTGTCAAATCATGTTCTGGTTAACAAAAAATAGGGTACGATTCACATTTGCATGGAATTTCATGACTTGAACAAGGCCTGTCCAACGGATAATTTCCCCACCCCATTCATTGATTATATTGTCGAGGAATGCGCAGGTTGTCAGGTGTTTTCATTCATGGATGTTTTTTCGGGATATAGCCAGATTCAGATCAAACCTGAAGACCAGCATAAAACATCTTTTATCTGTCCATGGGCCACATTTTTTTATCATAAGATGCCTTTTGGCCTGAAGAGAGATAGAGCCACATTTCAGCGAGCCATGTCTTTTTCTTTCCACAACCTTAGACATATAGTCGAGGCTTATATTGATGATCTAGCATCATGCTCTTGCAAGAGAATTGATCATCCTACACACCTCCGACTAATCTTCGAATGATGTCGCTACTATCGGATTCACTTGAATCCTAACAAAAGTTATTTCTACGTGACGTCGGGTTGTCTTTTAGGTTTCATAGTTTCAACAATAGGTATCATGGTCGATGCTCTTAAGGTTGAGGTGATAGCTCAGTTTCCTCCCCCGTGCACATTCCCCCAGCTTGAGAGCTTACAGGGGAAAGTGAACTTTCTATGACGTTTTATCGCAAACTATGTCGAGATCACTAAAGGGTTCATGCGTTTATTGAAAAAGGGAGTCCCTTTCTATGGGGACGAAGCCTCTCAATGCTCTTTAGAAGCGTTGAAATGTGCCCTCACATTTGCCCCTCTACTCCGACCTCCCAATTATAATAAATATTTCTTATTGTACTTGGTCATCGCAAAGTCGACCATCGGCATGGTCTTGGTTCAAGAAGATGATCTGCTCGAACAACATTTGATTTATTACCTGAGTCGATGCCTGGTTGGGTTGGAATGCAACTATTTCCATGTTGAGATGCTTGCATTGGCAGCAGTGCATGTTGTCCAGCGGTTCTGTCATTATATTTTGCTTTGCAAGACCATCGTCATTGCGGCTGTGAATCCATTTCAATATGTGTTGACACGACACGTCATGGGTTGAAATATCATTATATGGATTGTAATCCTCCAGCAATTTGACTTTGATTTTGTTTCCGCGAAATCCAAAAAGTCATTGGTCTTTGTGGAACTTATTTCAGAACTTCTAGTCGAATCAGGTGATGTTACGCCTGAAGAATTGCCTATTAAAGGAGATTTTTTTCTAATCACATCTTCGGACCCCTAGTATGGAGATATACTAGTCTATCTCCATATTTTGAAGTTCCCTACTTCTGCTTCTCACAATGAGCGTTGACGAATTCACCATCAGGAACGAAACTATCTCATACTCGATGACATTTTGTATCGTCGAGGTGTAGATTGCATTCTTCATCGGTGCCTTACACGCGAGGAAGCAAAACTCTTTCTTAATGACTACCACACTCGAGCATGTGGTAGTCATTTTTCTAGGTTGGCAACAACCCAAAAGATTCTACAAGCCGGTTACTTTTGGCCTACGTTAATAAAAGATTACGTTGAGTCGGTCAAGAAGTGCCACCCGTGTCAGATCTTCTCCCACAAGATGAGGGCACATCCTTCTCCCATGTTTCCTATCATCATTGTTGGTCCCTTCACCAAGTGGGGGATTGATTTTACTACATGCCACCCGGCTTCAGCTTTGCCAACGTTTAACAATGATAGTGAAACAATGACTCTCTTCATTTTTAACCAGATAGTAGCAAGGTTCGGCATCCCAAAGGAGATTTTCATAGACCATGGAAGTCACTTCCAGAAAAAAATGATGTTTGAGTTAACATCAAATATTGGGTTGAGGAAAGAGCATTCATCACCCTACTACCCACAAGTGAATGGTCAGGTGGAAGCTGTGAATAAGTCCCTCAAGACTATTCTGTAGCGAACCATCAATTATGCCAAGTCAAATTGGCATTTGATGTTGTACTTGGCATTATGGGCCTACCTAACATCTGTAAAGACCGCCACCCGTTTTTCACCTTTTCAACTCATTTACGGGCTGGAAGCAGTCTTACTTATTGAGTGTTAGATCTCATCTTTAAATTTAGTAGTAGAGTTACTGCCAGACACTTCATCACTTGAGGAATGCCTATTGTATCTCGAGCAGCTCGATGAGCAACTCCGTGATGCAGCCTTGGCCAACGAGGCTCACAAGAAACAAGTCAAGTGTCAATATGATCAGTCCCTTCATCCTCATATTTTCTCCGAAGGCGACCTTGTCCTGGTCTACGACCAAGATAAGGATCCCCTGAGGGTGGGCAAGTTCAAACCCATGTGGTTCGGACCTTTCATCGTGAAATTGGTCTTAAAGAATGGCACTTATCGTCTTGTTGAATTTGAGGGAAATACTTTGGTGGAGCCTAGAAATGGGCTCTACCTCAAGAAGTATTACTCTTAGGTTGGTCGCCTCAGTGACTTATTGTACATATGTATTGTTCTTATACAGTTTTTTGTCTTTTTGTTTTATGCATGTGTCGTTATTTATTTCATCTTTTTCAATGTGGCGGATGTCAAGTGAATCAGAGGTGTTCTTTGGGTTCGCGGATGGCACTAGCCAACACACTTAGAGGCTTGTGTTCACAGCTTGGGTGATTTTAATGCCTCAAGGCCAGTTGTTATCTTCTGGAGGTATCTGTCTAGGTGATGCCACAAACAATGTCGTTGAGTACATTGCAGTGATAGAGTTGCTTCGTGACGCTTTGTCGCATGTCATTTCTCACCTTCGGGTCTAATTATATGATCAGTTGGTTGTGTCCCAGTTAAATGGATTTTATCGTATTTATGATACTAATTTACACTGACGTTTCCTTAGGGTACGTCTCTTAGAACATTTCTTTTATTACATTACGTATATCCAAGTTCCTAGAAGATTGAATCAAATAACAGATACTCTAGCTAATCAAGTATTAGATTGGCATGTTGCACACACATAAAAAGAAGCACACACATACACATGCATATACATTTGTAAAGAAATGTGATCCATAAGACATAAAATATGTAAATATATATATATATATATCAAAAAGTGTCAGAGTACATAGGTGGGCGTGAACGGCTCAAAAATAATAATCTGGTATACATCACAGGGCTTATGCCCTCAAAAATATACAAAAGTTCCCTCAGCACATAATGATTCCATCCTATCTAAGCTTGGGGCCTATTGGCCATGTCGTAGTGAATGATGGCATTAGCCAAACATCGAAAAAGTTGGACCTAAGTCTATGGCACCCCAACTACATAAGGTTGCATGGATGGCGAGAGATCCTCGATCTCGGCCATGGGAACAACACAAGTGAGCGCGGTGAGGTTCTGCTCCACCCATCTCAAAAATCTCTCAGCCTCTCTGAATGGAGGTCCCCCTACGGCTGATGGTCTGTCAGCTACTACGGCTACTACCTCTGGTCGAGGATGTCGCCTAGTCCTCATGAAGTCTGTCGGATGCACTGGTCCCACATCTGTACATAACAGATACATAGTTGTCAATACTCTGATACATATAAAATATATATATATATATAAAAGAAACTAAAAATTAAATAACTTTAAAAACACGTACCTAGCTCTGCTTGCTCCTCTCCAAGAGGTACGGGCATATTCGAGTCTCTAGAGAAGTTGATTTCAGTGTAGGGGTATTCCTTTGTCGCTAGAATTTTTCGTGCCCACTAGTCGAAAAAATTGTCTTCAAAGGTCTCTATGGTCCTTCCTCCCCCTTGTCGTGGCAGCAATGCTTCCCATCTACATATCGCTGCGAAGGAGGCCACATGCCCACGTATAGTCTCTCTGGGACTCATAATGGGCACCCTCTGGAAGAAGAATGAGCATAGTATGGTGTCAAACCCAAATTTATTTTTTCTACGCTCACGACACTCTGTCAACTGCCTCTTCATGCAAGTTAGCATGGTCATACTCCAGTCGAAAATTCGTGCATCTAGGCACTGCATTACACAATACATGTGCGCCCGGGAGGTTTGGTGTAGGGCTGCGGATCCAGTGATCTATCCAATGAGAAATAGGATCACCTTCAGTGACAAGTTGGTGATCTTGTTGATGGGCACCTGAGAACCTACTTTCTCAGTGTCAGCCTCGCAGTGCATCCCGATGCAGTCGGCGATGTTCAAGGGCCCCGGGGGGAATGTGCGCAGGTTGAATGGTTCCCCTCTCCTCGAGAGGCTAGTCAAGAAATATTATCCTCAGTCTTTGGATTCAATGACTTCCCCTCAATCATAAATGCCTCTCCGTCTGGGTGTCATTAATCCACTAGGGCATTCAATAGCATGGGTTGTTCCATCATAAACGGACACCGGTAGAACTTCCATAGTCTGCATTGTTTCAATGCGGTAATGGTAGAAGGATCCTCATCGACCAAGATATCGATCTCCTCGTGTTCCCTCTCCCTCTAGTGTACATACATCTTGTTCCATGACAGTTCAAAGGGGGAGTTAGCTCTTACATTTTTTATTTTTTCCATGCTTTTGAGGGTTTACGCTGGTTGTTTTGGACACACTAGTGTATGTCCGCGGGTAGATTTTTTTCTACCCACGGACATACGTGGGTTTTCCTTGGACATCCCACATACACGTAGGGCCTCCCTTTTTTAGGAAGGCATTCCCACCCAAAAACAAAAACAATGCATAAAAGAAAGAATATAAATGCAAGAGGGATGAGTTTATACTTACTTGGTCCGATCGGAAGTTCTTTTCGTCCTCTGAAGCTCCCGGAATCAACTTATTTAGAAAAGGGATCATTTTTACCTTCTGGTTAATTTTCAAATTGCAATGGTGAAAATGAGTTGCCAGCTTTTATTTATAGACTTTTTTGGCCTTTTTTTGCCACTTTTTTGAACCCTTTTGTCGTTTTTTTTGGCTTAGAAATCATTTAATTTGGTTCTTGAGTTTCTTATTGGATGTTACGATGCACTTTGCCTTTTGGTTTGGTAACTTTTTTGGGAGATGGGTCACTTTTAAAGGTCCTTTGGTAAAAGTCATTTTTTCCAACTTTTTGCATATTAGTTAGGATTCCACCTCCACTTTCTGCATCTCGATGTCTTTTCCTCTTTGCCATAAGATCGATCCCATCAAAGTGTGACACGAAACCATCATTGCTTCTTTAGAAGTGTCATAATAAGGTGGTAGAGACTACCTTCACATGGATTCCCTAGATAGATCCTTGTTGCATTTTGGTGTCCATGTTGTCTCTAACAACTTTACGCTTGGGAGTCCTTGTTATTCCTATCATGATTATGAGTTTGAGCCTCATTCGTCTGATGCACCATCACTCTTGGCCTCACCCTCAGGACTCCCAAAATGAGCACGCTTTGTTGTCTTTTAAGCTCGATTACAAATCCGAAAGTAACATCCGACGAGACTACATTTATGTTTTTCAATCTTGTCAGATTAACTGAGAAAACTAACCTCTTGGAGTCTTCTTTAAGCCCTTTTCAGACTCTCTCAACATGAAAATATTTTCGAGCGATCTTGTTTCCCTTCACGCTCGCCAAACCAAAACTTGAAGGCACATCTTCACGGCTGTAGTTTACCCCTTTTTCAGTACGGATGGTCAATTTTACGAACAAAGGTATACTCTAGGAACTTCAGTTCGCTTGAGGAGTATTCTTAGGTATAAGTTTAACCCTGTTTTAGGCCTGAGGGACTAAATTTATGAAAAAGGAACACTCTCCTTGGTTTTAGTTTATCACCTTTTTCAGGCCTTGGAGATTACTTATGAAAAAGGAACCCCCACAGAGTCCATAGTTAATCTTTTTTCAGACTCCCTAAAATTGAAAAGATCATCGAGTGACCTTGTTCCTTCACACTCGTTAAATTGGTCCAGAAGAACATCTATTGGCATGAGTTTACGCATTTTTTTGGCATGTGGATTATGGAGGAAAAAGGTACACCTCGAGAGATTTGTCTCACCGGGAGAGTTCTCCTCAGTAAATTTTGTACCTTTTCGGGCTAATGAGACTAAATCCAGAAAAAGGTTGTGAGTCCATAGTTAATCTCTTTTCAAACTCCTTAAAATTGAAAATATTGCCGAGTGATCTTGTCTTTTTCACACTCGTTAAAATAGATTTGAATAGACGTATTTTCAGTGTTGTTTTACCCCTTTTTTGAACTGACTAGACTATTTCAAAAAAAGGTACCCCTTGTTGTCTTCTTTTACTTTTTTTCAGACTCTCTAAGCGTGAAAAAACTACCGAGCTTACCTTCTCTGGCCTCATTAAAATTTTACATTGAAGGGGGTTTCGTTGTGTCTTTCTAATCGCATTTTCATCTCTGTTTCTTTGGCCTAATTTTGGATCCATGTGTCTCTCAGCCAAACCTTTGAATCATTCCTTATACGCAAGCCTTGTAGCACTTTGCCTCTGCGACCTGACACCTTGACCCATGGGGGAATTTTCCCCGAGTGTCCTTTTCCTGCACATGTCTCCTTGCTTTGAGAATTAGTGTGTTCCTTGTGAATGGAACTAGTATGCTTGTGACACTCGTTCCTCCTTTTTAATGTAGCAATATTTTATTATTTTTCAAGCTCTTTAAAAAATTGAAAAAGACAAAAAAATCAAAAAACCCAAAAAGAGGGGACAGGAAATATATATTCTTTTTTGGCAACACAATGATTCGCCCTTGGACAAAGCACATCCTTTTGTTTGTTAGTCAAGCTTTGGGATCTAACATGACCTTAGGAAGTTTTTCTCGCTACATAGAGTTGTGTCCTCCTTCGTTTGGTTACTCTTCCAAACACATGGAGAGTTTGTGTTGCCTCCTGCATCGTGAACTTATTCCAATGTCATGTTGCCTGAGCCTGGTCCTATTTCATTCTATTGTCCAAGGGAAGTTTCACCAAACCTAATTCATCCTTTCTATATTTTTTCTCTTGACCTCATGCCTAGCCATCCCAAAAAGTCCAATCAAGGCCTTGTTCAAAATCAATGAAGTTTTTTGCCTGATCATCGAGATCCTCTTGTATTTTCTCGATGAGTCGTCGAAGACCTCTGGGTAGTGAATTCATACACTCACATTACACTCCTACCTGAGTTTTTAAAATCTTGAAGTTGTTTCTCGAGCTATGAAGACCTCATCTCCAGCCATCGGGTGTTATTGGCTTCTTGAAGATGGATATTATACTTGTATATATTTGATTTTGAGATCTAGATCCATCGTGTATTTCTCGTGGATACACTTTATATAGTTATATGAAATGGATATGCAGTGTATTTGATTTGAATCCATGATTTATTTCATCCTGAGCATGGGTATGCCTGCCTCGGAGAGACAATTGTTATTTTTGCAGATGGCAGCTCCCGAACTCTGTTCCCGGGCTCATTCGTTTTGTACATTGGTGAAGATTTTGTAATGTATTTCAGCCATCAAATGATATTATGGCCTCACACATTAGGGGTCATCTATTATAACCCTAAATTTCTCTACACATGCATACCTGGCATTTGGCCCTCTTACTTGCATCTTTTTCCAAGCCATCACTGAGTTTCTCTTCTTAAAAACCCATTTTTTGAATATGTGTGTGCCTTGCACCAATACTGCCCATGTACATATGCTTTATACACCACTATAGCTCATTTACGCACGCATTCTACACCACTATATCCCGCGTATACTTGAAAAAGTTGCAAAAAATAAAAAGTTGCAAGGAATTCGTTGAGATTACATGATATTGTGTAGTTTCCCAACTAATCCACCGCCTATAACCTATCACCCAACTGAATAACCATCCTTTTGTCATATAAAAGGAGGTGTTGGGGTCTCATTCCACATATAGACATAATAATAGTGAAACTCTACCCATTTCAAATCCCCTCCTTGCCCCAAGTAATTGCATCCCTTTTGTGAGAATTGCCTCAGAATTCCCCAATTTTCCTTTCTTCCTCCATCAGAAACCCATTTTACTTCCAAAGAAGAAGGCTGAGAGGAGAAGTCATATGGAGGTACACTTGGAGCTTGGTGAAGAGGATCCCGAACCAATTTCATGGAGCAGTATCCGGCTTTGGTTGTAAGTGATCATTGTATTATCAATAAAAGAAGTATTTTTCCTGTCCCAAATCATGGTGTCTTGAATGTTTCTAATGGTTTATGTTTTAATATTCTAATGTCTAACCCTGATTTGTATATGAATTACATGCTTGTAGATTTATGTTTGTTTGTCTTTGAATGCAAGCCAGCCTTGGGAGGAGGCGTGCAGTCAACAAAGCTTTCAAGCGTGAGAGGATCATCACCGGACGCAGAGTAGAGGTACAGTTACCCGATCCTTTTCATTTTTCTTTTCTTGTATGAGTTTTTGGCATGTTTAGGGTAGTTAGAGAAGTAGGAGACTTTTAAACGGTTATTGATCTGCCTACATTGTAAACCCTAGTGTAGCCATATGGGAGTTTTTCCCACTAGTAGTGTTGAGTATAGAACGCCATCATCAACCATCAAGGATATATACATTCATCAAGTCATACTTCTATCATGTGGCAAGTAAATTTCTAACCAGGAATCATCCTGAAATAAGAGTCCAACTAATACAATAAAACACCAAATGATCTAATGTATAAGACTATAAAAAACATGCAACCATATGAAATGTGACCCATGCTCTACTTACTCGATAATTTGTATCAAACTTGGAGAAAGTAAGAGAAATCATGGATACTATGACCAAGAAAGGCCTCAAACTAGATGCTCACATGCTTCATAACTAACGAGAAAACAAAAAGTAAACTTTGAAATTGATTAAACCAAGTCATGGAAATATCACATATAGGTGGTGTGGAGGTACAGAGTCCTTGTCCTACTTCGTCTCTCCATTTCTGTCAAGCCCTAGATCTATTTTTAAACCCCAAAATCATTAAGTTCACTACACTTGGCATTTAATGATATGGTGATAATGTGACCTCTATTATGTTTAGAAATTTGAGTTTCCCCTTCGATACTTGTGTTTCACATTTATTTTAGGTCTAAAGGGGAACTTCAAACAAAATTATTGGGAAGAAGTTGTTGGTTGAAATTTGAACTAACATGAAAATGAGTAGTAAGCACCAAAATGTTTATTGCTCACAAAGTGGCACTGACATGTTGCAGTTGAAGATGGCTTGTGGAGAACTAGTGAGGGTGCATATCCTATTTTTTAATGGAATATGATAATAATTGTTTGATAAACATGTATGGGTTGGTGTAGTAACCATGCTTTCTCAAGACTACATGAATCTATTCAAAAGAGTTCATTGTGAGAGTATAGTGTATGATTTAATGAAAGATATTCTGGTGAGAGAGCCAACTACATTTCTTGCAATGTATGGTGAGTGAGAGAGAGAAAGAGAGAGAGAAATTATTTGTTGGCAATGTATTGTAAGAGAGAGAGAACCAATTGTGTTTCTTACTATGTATGGCAATGGCAAGAGATATTGTTGTGCACTAATCTTAATACCACTAGCTAGAGAGTGCATATCGATTTAGCTTCCTTATACCATTGATCTATGGGTGTAGTGGTTCCTCATGGGTGTAGTGGCCAAAGAGTGTGGATTTTTCCCATACCTTTATTAGGTTAATGGCTACAACCCATAAGGTGATAAGCTCTAATGGCATGACAAAATTATTGAAAAAGGGGCATCAAGGTGTTATTACACAACTATGCTCACTAGATGTTCAAACATCTAAGCCATCTATTCCTCTAGATCTCCAAGGGATCATTGATAAGCATGCCAAATTATTTGAAGATATTCCCAAAGGTCTTCCACCCACTCGAAATCATGATCATGATATTCACCTAATTCCTGGCAGTGTTCCTCCTAACATTAGGCCATACAGATACCCTTATGCCCAAAAGAGTGAAATTGAGCACATGGTTGAAGAAATGTTAGAGGTTGGCATTATTAGACCTAGCCAAAGTTCTTACTATGCATCGGTGGTAATGGTATTCAAGAAATATGGCTCACGGTGTATGTGTCCATATTATAGAGAGCTCAACAAGATCACTATTAAAGATAAGTTTCCCATTCCCGTCATTGATGAATTGTTAGATGAACTACATGGAGAAATTTATTTCACAAAGTTGGATCTTCGTTCAGGGTATCATCATATTAGAATGAAGGAAGAAGATATCCCAAAAATAGCATTTCGAACTCATGAAGGCCATTATGAATTTTTGGTCATGCCTTTTGGCCTTACAAATGCACCTTCCACATTCCAAGGGTTGATGAATTCCATTTTCAAGCCCTTCCTTTGAAAATTTGTGTTAGTATGTTTTGATGATATACTAATCTATAGAAAGTGTTGGGAGGACCATGTGTGACATGTTGACAAGGTTCTACAACTACTAAAGGAGCAACAACTATATGCCAAGCCATCCAAATGTTTCTTTGGAGTGAAGTAGGTAGAGTATTTGGGTCATATTGTATCTCATGAAGGTGTCAAAGTATACCCTAACAAGATTAAGGCCATGATGGACTGGCCGATTCCCAAAACATTGAAGAATATTAAAGGATTTTTGGGTTTGATAGGTTACTACCGCAAGTTTGTTCGACACTATGGAAGAATAGCAGCACCGTTAACGGCACTAACTAAGAAGGATGCATTTTCATGGACTCCAGAGGCAACTAAAGCTTTTGAACAACTTAAAGAGTTGATGTGCAAAGCTCTTGTCTTGACCACTCCAGACTTCACAAAAACCTTTATTGTGGAATGTGATGCCTTGGGAAATGGAATTGGTGTTGTCCTAATGCAAGAAGGAAGGCCCCTAGCTTTTGAAATTCGAACACTCAAGGGTAAGGACTTACACAAACCCATTTATGAGAAGGAAATGATGGAAATACGGCATGCATTGAAGAAATGGCGTCCCTACCTCATAGGTAGGCACTTCAAGGTCAAAACAGATCATGATAGTCTTAAATACTTCTTGGAACAAAGACTATCTTCAGAAGAACAACAAAAATGGGTAACCAAGATATTGGGTTATGATTTTGAAATAGTCTATAAAAAAGGGAAGCAAAATGTTGTGGCAGATGCACTCTCAAGGAAGGATGAAGATGTTGAGTCCTTTCTCTATGCTATCTCGATAATCCAACCCGATTGGATAATAGAAGCAAGGGATGAATGGAAGAATGAGCAAAAAGTGTGGACTCTCATTCAAAGGTTGCAGCAGGATTCCAGTACATCAGATACATTTACATGGAAAAATGATTCACTATCGTACAAAGATCTCTTATATTTACGTAAGAACTCCCAACTCAAACAAAAGGTACTATTGGAATTGCACACCTCTCCAGTGGGAGGGCACTCAAAAATTTTTAAAACCTACCATAGGGTCAAAAAGGAATTTTTTGGGGATGGCCTTAAAACTGATGTTCAAAGGTTTGTGGCAGAATGTTTGGTTTTCCAACAAAATAAGGTGGAAACAATTAACGCCCCAGGTCTTTTACAACCATTATCCATCCCAAGTCAGCATTGGGAGGAGGTTTCCATGGATTTCATCACCGGGTTACCGAAGTCTGAAGGAAAGAGTGTCATCATGGTGATTTTTGATAGACTGACCAAGTATGCACACTTTTGTGCACTCTCTCATCCCTTCAAAGATAGTATAGTTGCCACTGCATTCATAGAGACAGTTCAAAAGCTACATGGCAGCCCAAAGATTATTGTAAGTGACATAGAGCCCATCTTCACTAGACATTTTTGGACAGAATTATTTTCTTGTTTGGGTACTCAATTGGCTCATAGCTCATCCTATCATCCTCAATCTGATGGAAAAACTGAGATAGTGAACAAATGTCTGGAAGGATACCTTCTTTTCTTTGTCTCTGATAAACAAACACAATGGTTCAAATGGTTACCCTTGGCAGAATGGTGGTATAACACTTCCTTTCATACTGCAACAAAAATGACACCATTTATGGCACTCTATGGATACCACCCTCCTTCCATCACTTCTTCTCTAAAATAAAAATCTAAGGTTCAAGCAGTTCAAGATCACATCGAGCATCAACAACAAGTTCTCCAAATATTAAAGGACAACCTGACCATGGCACAGAATCGCATGAAACAACAAGCAGATCAACATTGTAGTGAAAGAAGTTTTGAAGTAGGGGATCGGGTGTTTTTAAGACTACAACCATACAAACAGATGTCCCTCAAGCAAGCCAAGAAGGATAATAAATTATCACCAAAGTACTATGGCCCTTATAAGGTGTTGCAAAAGATTGGT
>ML825737.1:66204-78095 GCA_009831015.1 Picea engelmannii | reverse complement strand
TCAAGCATGTGCTCAAACTTTGATTTGATTAGATCACCATAAACATGGCTACCCTCTTCCTCATAGTTGTCATGCAATTGTTCTTCTAGTGCAGCAATGGCATATTCATATGACAGGGGCCCAAATCCTTTGGTAGAGGTGGGGCTTGTTGCAGGGATGGAGGTGACTAGGGGTTGTTCCCCTACTACATGATGCTCTAACAACTCTTTAGATAAGACGATGGGTTGATCATCACTCTAAAGGTATTTCTTTTCTACAACATCAACCAATAATTTATTTCCTTATACCTTTCAACCAACTTATTGAAAAGCATATCCATGGGATTATTTGATAGGATTTCAAAGTGTCATCAAGTTTATTCCTTTTTTCCATGCAATGTTGAAGCAAAAAATCCTCGTCATAGAATTCTTCAAGAGATTACTCACAATCACAAAATCCTGCAAAAGGCTTTGATGAAACTTGAAATTGAAGACACAACCCTTGGACAATATTTATGAAACCATTAATGTGTTGCAATTCCTCTCAATGTACAAACGAACAATTTCATCATAATATCCTTATGAATAACATTTAGGTCTACCATAAAATCCCTAGTCGTGACCTCCATTTGTATTGTCAGTATCTGAGATGGAGGTCCTAAGGTGCTTAGTATGTAATGGTGGGGTCATTTGTTAAGATGATGGGGAGGTAGGGTTTAAGGGAATTTGTTTCACCTTATTTTTTATACTAAAAGGAAAAAAAAATCATCATAACATCTTCATGAATGATGCCCATGCAGCCAAATGAACGTGGAATATGTGTCACTTATCATACAACATGGATTAGGTAGATAACCTATAGTACCACCACTTCCCTTGCCACCCTTAAGTCCTTATTTAATTCCATATGTTTATCATGCAATATGATTTAGCATGTATTTTTTGTTTTTGTCGGGATTTGGTGGTCTGTGCTTATCATGGTGTGGCCTAGAACTTGGTGGGTGGTGTGTTATTTTCATGGGTTTTTTAGATGTATTATCAAATATGATATATGGTTGTGGTTATCTTGGTTGTTGTGGTGAACTATGGAGTTTCCTATATCTGGTCTCTAATATGGTGATTGGTCGTGGTTTTCTTAGAGATCGTGGTGTAATGTAGAATTTAGTGGGCCATGAATTGTGCTCATTGTGGCATAGCCTAAAATTTTGGGGGTGCTCTATGTTTCCCATGGGTTTCATGCTTATGGTCTTGATTATGGTTTTGATCATGACAATGCAACACATGGGGGTTTGCAAAAATTAGAGGCGTTTTGTGTTGTGTGGTTCCTCTTCCTTGAGTAGAGGGTGCCTAGTTGGGTTATCCTAGTCTAGTATTTATATTTTTCTATACCATTTCTAGAAGTTATGGCATTGCTCAATTTCAAGTGAGAATTTTTTGTTTAGGTTCATTTTTCACAAATCCAACAAACAACAACCTTAATACTATTTTTTTCTTGGATCCATATGATAAATTTATCATGTCCTTCGTGTTTTCACATTTTTAATATGTCCAAAATCAAGAGGGATATCACATTAAATTATGTGGTTGACCACTAATATTGGTAATTGCACCCTAGTCCAATTGTGCATCCAAAACTAAAGTTATAATTTTTTTATTTAGAACTGTGAATATGATGATGGACTACTAACTAACAACACGTGCACATGCAATTGAAGGTACAACCAAACAGGTACCTGTCGGATATTTCTTCATCGAGTGAGGAAACATTAGGACAAATAGAGGTCGGAAATGCGACTGCATCTAGTAGATATGATAACAAAATAAGGACCAGAGGTGAAAAAGTCAGAATAAAATTTTGTAGACGCGTGAATTTTTTTCTTGGTGAAGGAGGATCATGCTCTTATGATGATGAGAGAATAGGAGACATAGATGTTCCACTCAGGTATAAGAATCTGGTGAAGCAATGGGTACCTAAGGAACTAACTCCTATAGATGTTGACTTCGTTGTCAACAACAGGACATATCGCATTGCACCATCCTCCCTGCATGGCTTGGGGCTATTTTCCATGGATGAGATAATTGTAAAATACAATACAGTAACTGAATTGATGGACTATGTCGGACCGTGTTACAATTATAACGATTGGATTCGACTGGTCTGGTACATGCGAAGTATGCGGACATATGCACTCGCCGAAAATTATATACAACTAATAAACAAGGATAAAAATAAGGGAGGGACTATCTATATTGATGGAAGGCCTAAAGCTTCTGGCAATATCGCAGGGTTTATAAACAGCACACGACCCGGGACAACAAACAAACAATCGAATTTCATATATGAGGGACGTGAAGAGAATCAGGTAGTCTTGTGCACAATAAAACATATAGCTCCCGGGGAAGAGTTATTAGTGGATTACCATTTGATTCGAATAGAAACATTGACTAATAGTGTGCAGTTTCTTAAGAAACACCTCTTTAAGAAACCTCTACTTATTGCATTATATTTTTTTATTATCTTTAACATTGTTGTAAATATTATCTTTAACAATGTTTTTTTGTTATCATTAACAATTTTTTAAATATTTGGGGGTTCTAATTATATTTTAATGTGGCAGGATGATCGTGGAAAAGGGCCAGCCGCAAAGCATGTAAATGATTATCAATTTTCACTTTCATTTTACATTATTTTTATTGTTTGCTTATATAATTTTATTGAAATAACAATGTTTTGTTGAAATTATATGTAGTCAGCAAGCTATGTGGATCATGATTCCGCCGATGAGGAGGGGTTTTATTCTTGCACTGATCCGATCCTCTTATTAAAAAAAAAGATCATTAAAGCTAACAAGGAACTTGTTAGCTTGTTAGATCATCCAGAACAAACTTCGGATGTCAATGAAAGGATTAAGCTCCTTATGTCGCAACTTAACACATATAAGGTAATAACCATAATTTAAATTTTTTTTTTTAATGCACTCGTATGTTCAATTATGATACTTTGTTCTTTAACTTTTACATTATCTCATGAAAAAACATTTTCTTTTTTATAAAGGAATATTTGGAGCTTGTTCAGCCTGGGGTTGGTAGTAGTGGCGTTACAGAGATGCTACAGAGTCATGATGCAGGCGGTCATACAGCTACTAGAGAACTATTTACTTCTCCATATTCCACACCTCATTTAGATAGGAGCCATGACACGCATTGACAGGCATCCACACCTCGATCAGAGTCTAGAGATGGTGGTAGAGAGGAGGATCATAGTGATGTGATTGAGATGGTTGCATTTCCTGGAGCTAGATGTGTGACAAGCATGGGGACCCTTCCGTGCACATTTTTGGTCGACGATAATGGACTTCCATTAAAAAAAATAAAAACTCCCAGGTAGTTTTACTTCATATTTTAATCGTTTAATGTTGTCCTCATACAGAAATCATATAGATTATTAATTTTAAATTAATGATCATATATTTTTGTGTGTAGGAAACRACATTTTTTATAGGCACGTAGAGAGCAAGGCCTTGTCTATTTTTGGGGAAACCTTTCCCATAGGTCCCCTTTCATCTTCCCCTATAGTGGAATCGTAGTGCCTCTCATGCCTTCATGTGTTTTCTATGGTGGGTTGCATCACCATACATTGAAGCACTTTGAAGGCCTAATTACTATTTAACTATTTGAGTGAAGGTAAATTGAGTTGTGTTAGAGTCTTAGGATTGTGTTTTGTATTTGTAAAACATACCATGTGAAACTCTTACATCAAAGCCATACATTTTCATTGACCTATTGAAATAAGTATTATCAAATAGTTGTTGTACCACCTGAGCACATATTTCAGTTTAGACACATTTTCTTTGAGTATTCCATATTCTATATTGCATTATTTATTTTATATGTAACCTTGTAGGTTAGAAATATTTAAGCAATTTTAAACTATAGTGAACTCCATATCCTCCATCCATTTCGTTAGGCTTCATGGCCTCCCTTCATTCTTATGAGAACTTCAAGCCTTAGTAATTCTCTTGAACCTCTTGTATGGTAGACAATGCACTAGATACATATGGTTAAGATGGATTTTGATTATGCATGGGGTGCTCAAGCATGGGATGATATTTTATTAGGTAGACTTCATATCTAATCTTCTTTCACAATGTATTCCAAAGACTAAAACTCCCTTAGATAGTGGTGCACTTGAGTTTTGCATGGCGTCTTATCTTATGTATTGTGTATGTGTGAGCTAAGAGTTCTCGTGTTTCAAGCCCACTTAGTAGCCTTCCTTTGCACTTGTACATGGTTATTTCCTCATAGATGTTTAGCTATTATGCAGTCATTTAAACTTTTAATGTCTTTGAAAAATGCCGGTTTGAAGTGTGGTCACCTCCACGATCCAAAACACATTTCTGAAAAGGTGTAAATCATTTTCTTCTCTTGCGTCATGAAATTTTCCTTCATTTCCTTGTATACTTAAATTAAAAATCGGAAAAAGAAAAAAAAATGACACATAGCATGCATAACACATAATTTTTTTATGACTGGGAGTAATAGTAATGTTGCATATTCATAAACAAAAAAATGAGACTTATCTTTTAACAAAAATTGGTCCAAGAGATTGTTCATGTAAGAGAAAAATTTCATTGAACCACAACCATCTAGAGAAAAATTCCATTGAACCACAACCATCTAGTGTAGATACCACCACCAACCTAGGCTATGAGGCCACCATGGTGAAAAAACCAAGCAATAAGATTCTATATTTCTCATCCCAACCTTTCTACTCACATTCTTACCTAACCTTCTCAACACAAAGCATTACAAGAATCTGATTCATCCTGCGATAGATAAGGAACTCTCTTCCACTACAACATGAAACATAAGGAATATATTCACTTTATGTACTTCATGGTCCCTTAGATATATTATTCTCTCTAGTTCTCTTTAGTGTGGATAGAAAGATCTTGATCTATTGTATTCTTTATAAGAATTTCCTAAAAGAACTATATTTGTCTCTCAAGGATATAAAGAGTATATAATGGATAGTGAATGATGAACTATATTTGCTTCCCACAATGTTAGAGTTAATGAAAATTATATCATTTGTTGAAATGATGGATGAAATTACCTATAACTAGTGGAATGTAGGACTCTTACACTTCCCATGGCATGAAGATTGTACTCAACCCATGCTCCCATTATTATGTGAAAAGACTTTCACCACCAACCTATTACATAGAATCAAGGATTGGTTGATAATTGAAAGAAGGTATATCGCTTCATTTAAGGCACATTGTAGAAAAATATGAGTTCTGAGAATGACCTTGGAGATAGAGTTCTATTGATAGTTATTAATATGGTAATATTAATATTAAAATTGCAGCCTAAAATAATTTTTTAATTTTTTTTTTTAAATTAATAATTGTCGTCGCCATTTCGACGATCATAATATACCTGCGACGGATGTACTATAAAACAAAAGAAATGTTGTCTTCGCAAGTGCGTTGAAAAAAAACATTGTTGCGACGTATTTTTTATATAAACAATGAACTCTTGTCATACCTGTGATGGATGTGCTATAAAAACAAAGAAATGTCGTCATTGCAAGTGCAACGACAACAAACATTGTTGCGATGCATTTGCTATAGAAACAACGAACTCTTGTCATACCTGCGACGGATGTGCTATAAAAACAAAGAAATGTTGTCGTCTCAAGTGTGAAGACAACAAACATTGTTGCAACGCATTTTCTATATAAACAATGAACTCTTGTCATACTTGCGACGGATGTGATATAAAACAAAGAAATGTTGTCGTCGCAAGTGCGACGACAACAAAAGTTGTTGCGATGCATTTGTTATATAAACAAAGAAATGTTGTCGTCGCAAGCGCGATGACAACAAAAGTTGTTGTAACGCATTTGCTATATAAACAACGAAAATCATCATCGCAAGGGTCATCGCAAGTGCGACAAAATGTTGGTTTCACTTATATTGCCTATATTGTCGTAGTTGCGATGATATTTCTTTTTTTGTCGCAATTGTGAGAACTTCCCTAGGATCGTCGCTCTTGCGACGTTAATTCAAGTTCATCGAAATTGCCACGTCCCATGATACGACATTTCAGGGACTCAAGATTTGTCGCAATATCCACGACATAATGTCCCAAGAGCGTCGAAATAGCCATCGCAAAATGACCCAAATTTGGTAGTGTGGAGAAAAGGTTTGAGCTAAGGACATACCATAATGGTCTGAAATATTTATTTGATCAGCCAACTCTAAATGCTAGGCAAAGCAGGTGGTTAGAATTTCTCATTGAATATGACTTTGATATAAAGCATATCAAAGGGAAAGAGAACAAGGTGGTTGATGCACTCAGCAGAAGGGTGCATGAGTTGAAAGCTACAACCATAAGCATGTACTAATTAGATTTGAAAGATAGAATTTTGGAGGTTGCAAAATCAGATTTGCAATACAAGGAATTAGTGGAAAAATTACAGCAAAGTATTTTGCAGCAGAAAATTGAAGACTATAAGATAGAAAATGATGAAATTCTCATGTACAAGAGAAGAATTTATGTACCAAATTCCTAGGAATTGAAAATTTTGATATTGAGAGAAATGCATAATGTACCTTATGTTGGGCACCCAAGTTATCAGAAAACTATTGCAGGTGTCAAGAGACAATATTATTGGTCGGGAATGAAGAAGGAAGTTGTTGATTTTATTGCCAAATGTTTGGAGTGTCAAAAGGTAAAGGTTGATCATAGACACACATATGGTTTTCTATAGCCATTACCCATTCCTGAGTGGAAATGGGAAGTTGTAACAATGGATTTCATCACCAAACTTCCTAGAACAAACAATCAACATGATTTTATCATGGTAGTGGTGGATAAGCTTACTAAAGTTGCCCATTTTATTCCAGTAAAGCTCACTCACAAGGAAGCCAACATTGTTGATGTTTATATGAGAGAAATTGCTCAATTACACGGTATACCCAAGACAATTGTGTTTGACAGAGATCCAAAATTTACCTCAAATTTTTGGAAGGGATTATTTAATGGATTTGGAACAAATTTGAATTTTAGTATAGCTTATCATCCAGAATCAGATGGACAAACAAAGAGGGTGAATCAAGTGATTGAGGATATGTTGAGAATGTATGTGATGGATAAACCATGAAAATGGGAGGACTACCTATACTTAGTAGAGTTTGCTTATAAAAATGGGTACCAAACATCTCTAAAGATGAGCCCATGTGAGGCACTTTATGGCAGAAGGTGAAACACACTGGTAAGTTCGGATAACCCAGCAGATAGAGAAATGGTTGGGCCATATTTACTCAAGGAAATGGAGGAGAAAATGTTGAAAATAAAAAAAAATTTAAAGGCTTCCCAAGACAGGCAGAAAATCTATGCTAACAAGGGTAGAACTCATGGGGAATTTAAAGTGGGTGATCATGTATTCTTGAAGGTTAAGGCCAACAAAAGTTCACTGAAGTTGGGAAGTTGTTCCAAGTTTGTAGCTAGATATTGTGGACCATTTGAAATCCTAGAAAGGATTGGTCCAATAGCTTATATGATTGCATTTCCTACATCTATGTCTATTCATAATGTATTCCATGTATCATTTCTAAAGAAATATATACCTGATTCTAATCATGTAATTGATTGGAATGTGATTCAAGTGGAGCAAGAAGGCGCTATCCAAGTGCATCCGGTATGCATTCTGGACTGGAAAATCAAACATCTCTGGAATCAAGCCATAGGGATTGTAAAGGTCCAATGGACCTAATACAGTCATGAGGATGCTACTTGGGAGCATGAGGATGCAATGCGGACAGAATACCCACATATGTTTTAAGATTTTGGAAATATTGTTGATATGTGTGCATAATGCACTAAGGACAGTGCATAAATAAGGGGAGGGGATTGTAATACCCCTAGGCCGAACCCAATTGTAAATGTAAATGCAAATGTACTTAATTTGGTGAGTTTTTGATATCATTTTTTATGCACCTTCCATGGTATAGTGCGCACATGTATTGCGCACTAAAATGATGAAGTGTGCACATTCCAGGATATCGTGCACAAGAAACTTAAGTGTGTGTGATTTTGAAGCCAGGGAGCCTTTGTGTATATGTTGTGTTTTATAGGCTGGTGAGCTAGTTATTATAAGCTAGGAGGATTATGTTTTGAATTAGGCCAGAGAGCCTAGATGCTAAAGGCTAGTGAGCCTATTTTTGTATATGTCTCATCATTAATAATAATACATCGTTGTGTGTAGACCGACCATGATAAAAGAGTATGGGGGACTAAACTCCACTAGTTAGGGAAAGGTGGGGCTAAAAGTTAAGGAAAAAGGATAAGCTAGGGAGCTTAAGCCAAAAAGGAATATTATATTAATATTCCTTAAAGTATAAAGTATGGATAATTATTTTATCCTAAGTTCTAAGGATGGGGACAAGTGGTCCAAAGTAGCTCCCAACATGACAAGTGTCAAGTTGGGAACATGCATATATATATATATATATATATATATATATATATATATATTGGACTTAGTTCATTTTCTGATCATTCCATCATCATTCACTCACTCATTCAGCTATCCTTCGTACCTTCGTGTACCTGTTTCCATACTCGTATATGTACCCATACTTGTACATGGTTAGCTGGGGAGATGGACTGAAGAGGCGGGTTGTCAGGCCCATGGGATACTGAAGAGGCAAGTTTCCAGTCTCATGAGMAATTCTCTCTAGGTGAGAGAATTGTTGGGAATTGATTCYCRAAGGTGCTAAATTGCAGCTACAGGTCTCTGATACTTCTTGTTTGGCCTGTTGTTGAAGATMTGGAAGGGAAGTGGGGTAGTCRAGGAATTGTTGAGCAGAGAAGGGGAACACTTCCTGGGGTGGGACRGGAATGTGTRGAATGAGGGACTGTAGGCTGTTAGTTTGAGTTRGCACCTGTAACRGAGTCTTTCCTRTTGTCTGAGATACAACATCCTGGTTAGGAATCCCTTTACTYGGGTGGAGTTTAGTCCCATCTTGGGGGTGAMCCACTAMTRAGAGTGATGAGCAGTGTGGTCTAAGTTTTGGATGTTTTTGGAAGGTCTRCAYGCAGTTGGTGATATTTTTACCAAGATAAGTGTCAATTTTGTGTTAAATTACATGTTGCATTATTATGTATGCATTTATTTTTATGGGTTATTCATGTTTGTGTTGCATGTGTATTTTTATTATTATTATGTATGAATTTGTGTATTGTAGAATTTATTTGTCGGTTTTAAGTTTATATATGAAGTTTCACAAGAGTTTATGTGTGTATATGTTTTAATTTGCATACAGTTTGAAAATTTTTACGTGGCATAGCCCAGTTGGATGTTGGGGATGTTACAAAATCCGATGACAAGGCCAATTTTCATGACTTCTTTCATGGAATAGTCTTGTTTATATGTGTTCATATTGTGTGTTCAGGAACCATATTTCCATTGTTTTTAACATGCTCATCACCTCACCTTCACATAAAATTTCTCAAATTGGCATATAATAAACCAGAATGAGCTTCTCTTGGTTTCGAGAATAATTAATTCTCTACTGAATAGGGGAAACCACGTGAAGGTGGAAGCTATAATTATCCCCCCACCCCTCACATCATTCTCAATTCCCCCATACCTAATTTGACGTAATAAAGAACATGTAACACACTACATACAAAAATGGAATAAAAATTTAAAAACATAATTAACCTGTATAAGTAAACACTTAAAAAACAATAAATCATATAAATACTAAATATATAATTAATATAATAAATCATAGAAAACATATAGTCACTTACCTCGTACATTTCAACATTTGAAGATAATTCATCTTCTTCTTCATCCAAATCAACATATGTATCATGATCTAGTTCAGAATCGATAATGTTGAAAGGATCCTTCATATCAATATCATCATCATTGTCATTTTCCCTATCATCGTTGATATCATCAATGAGAACATTGTCTTCTACATTTGGATGATCAACTTCTTAGGCTTCTTCATTTGACACATCTGCAGCCACCCTCTCCTGATATGCATCATCATATTCTTCTTCAATTATATCTTCTTCCTCTACATGATTATACTTTACTGGTCTTCATCTTGGATCATATCTAACAACGTATGACCAACCTGCTTTACCAGGTACCTATGAGTAAAATACTTGCTCACATTGACTTGGAAGAACATAAGGCTTTGTACCCAGTTCAAATGCTCTTGTATTAACCATGGTAAATCCATTAGCATGCTCAATAAAATTTCTTTCAGGATAACGTTCATGCATCTGTATTATGTACCATTTGACCTCAAACAAAACTATTTTAAAGGAATTAAAATCACACTAAATTATATCCTACAAATACCCATAGTACCTATTTTCAGTTTCTTATGGATGCTTGTCACTTCTAGAGGAAACATTAGTGACCTTAAACACTACATTCATACCATAATATGAGTCTTTCATCTTATCATCCAACTTTTTTATACAAAATTTATAACCACTACACCACATAGCCTTGTGGTGTTTCAACTGCAACATGGACAACAAGTAAAAAATGCATTGTTAATTAGTAAATTTCATATAATATGGACTTATTAAATATATATTTAAAAAAGTAAACAAACCAAATACATTGATATAATGGGAAATAACTATAAAAATGTGGGTGAATATACTTGCCTTTTTATCTTTTAAACCAAAGGCTAAATCAATTTCCCTTTGCGTAAGATCAGGAAATTCATGTCAATAACAATGTGTTGTTTTAATCATCTTACTGACCCCTTCCCATGATAACCTACCATAGTATTCTTCACATCGTTCTATCCAATACTCCATCCAATCAAGATTTTTTGCAATGTATAAAAGTAGAGCATCCCACTCTCGACCAACTATATGAAAAAATAATAATTGAATATCAATAATTAGCTATCATTAACAAATTTTAATATAGTTGATGGAATAAAAATAAATGAATGAGTATGATAATATAAAATTGAAAAATTAAATGTATAATATATTAAATCTACAACATTTAATTACCTTTCATGGTCCTCATTCTACCTTTCCCCAATAGGACCTCCCCTTCAAATTTGTTGATGGAGTCAAGATGCCAAATGCGAGGCACATTCATATTTTCTACTAATTTAGGAAGATATTGACTAATATACACCATGCATTGATATACCATATACCCCTCCACCATATAACCCTCAAGATGTGCTCTTTGTTTAACAAAATCCTTCAATGACTTCAACTTCCTCTCCACCATCCACATAGACCTTGTGTGTACTGGTCTACATAATTCAATCTCCTCAACTTAGTGTATGAGGTAGTGTTCTTGTGCATTGAAAAATGTTGGAGGTAGATACTTCTTCATTTCACACATTGGTTAGGGAATTTCTCTCTTCCAATACATTATATCTTCTTTATGGATTTATTTAGATGAAAGCCACCTACAAATGGCGCAAGAAAATAACAAGTTTGAAAAATATCACGACATATATAAAATTGCAGATTAAACACAATATGTCAATAAGTTCATCTTCAAAGAACTGAAGAAAAATTTCCCATATAAAAATCCATTACTTACCTCATGTATTTTCTAAGATCATATATAACTTGTTTTATGTTGTTGTCAAAGCTCTCTAGGATAGATAGAGGTAGAACATACTGTAACAAAAAGAAAATCATTAATATTTATTTCCAAATAAGAGAAAAAAATTACTAAAAATATGTATACCAATATGTTAATATACCTAATAATTACCTTAATTAATGTGTGTCAATCATGTGTTTTAACCCCACCAAAATCACCTTTTTTCGTTAATATATTTTGTATGTTCGACGAAAACCCCGTTGGAAACCTAATTTTCCGAATGACCT
>ML825737.1:0-10414 GCA_009831015.1 Picea engelmannii | reverse complement strand
AACTTTCCAAATATGCTAAGAAAACATAAATCTTTGAGTTAGGGAGTGAAATCCAGTTGCTATATCACTAACTTTGGGAAGCCCTTCTAACACAAGGGTCAAGCATGAGGTCACATTAGGGCCAACAATGTAATCAACCCTGCTTTGTTGGTCTAGGTGTCAACTATCGACTGTCCCCCCTCTGCTTTGGTATAGTAGGTGGTACCATAGAGGCCATAATATTTTAGACTTCCTACCCAAGGTGACAACACAGGGAAGGTGGTGTTGTACCTGGGATCAACGTTGGCTAGAATCACTCGGACTCCTTGGAGGGTTGCCCACTACTCGGTGAGGTAACTTGCACCAGGGAGTTAGTTCGTTAAGCAGGTTTTTAATGTAACTTTCCCACCCACCGAAACTCAAACCCTTCACACATCGATCCTGTGATGTTGGATTCCATCACCAACTAGCGCTTCTTTTTGAGAAGGTTTGTTTGCATGCTTGACTCTTAGATTAATTAGCGTGTGTTGTTTTTTCTCCTTAGTTGGCCTTAGGATTGAGTCAGTATCTAATGACATCAGTTCCAGGGTAATTCCTCATTTGATCAATACAAAATATGGATACCATTAAAATAAAATGGAATAAACTTTGTTGTCTCCTCTTTCAAACACCGAAATTACATCAATTGGGCCATGTTTAAAATCCTGTAAACATTGAATTTTGAAATGTTTATTACTTTGCCTATCAATTTCTCCTTTTCAATTTTCCATAGCTTGATTTTACCCCAGGTTTTATATCTCTTCCTTTATGCAACCCATCCTAGTTCATCTATCTATAAGTTTTTAATGACCTCAATTCTAGCTGTTTTGGGCTCAATTTTCTATGACAAACGATGCTATTATTTTGCCTGTTTCTGTCATTATTACAATTCCCATATATTCATTATCACTACCACTTTTATTGGTTCTTACTATATTAATTTACTTCTCTCTATCTCGGTCATTTGGGGCTTCTTGGGGACATAGTGATTTTTTGGAAACTTTTGTGGATTTCTTCTTATCTAGATGTGTTTTATTGATTTTTGCCTCATTTATTGCTTGAATGACTACTTTCTTTAATATTTATACTTTCTTTAATGCATTGTCCTTTCCACATATATTCTTACCTTTCATCGACTTACATCCCATTAAGCTTCCACTGGTCAAACTAACTTTCATTGGTTTAGGTGACACTAACTCACTTTCCATTGCCCTTCCACTACTCAAACCGAATTTTGTCAACTCTTTTTATGTTGACATTTTCTCGTTGATCCCACCTTTGTTGGTCCTACTTTCATTGATCTTAATTCCATTAATTTGGGTGCAAAAATCTTCAACAATTCTCTTAAGGTTGACCGGTTCTCCATCCAACCTCTTTTAGACTTTCCATCTCCCATTAACTCTCTTGCATCTTATTTAAGCTATTATCTCCTCATTAAATTATATGTGGTCAATTATTTGTCAATTGGTCATGTCAATTTTTTTTGGGTTTCCTCCTCTATCCAATTTCCATCTTCTCCTTCAATTTTTTCTCTCAATGAATATTTTTCACTCACTATCTCGATCTTGGTTCATAAGCGTCTACAACATCCCATTGATTTCTCCATAGCCCAACTCTACTCCAAATCTCATTGGACTACTCTGTGAATTATTTCTCCCTCCTTAATGATTTTCCTCTAATCTCTTCTTACCTAAACTCTCAGTTGTATGTTAGAAGGTCTTCTTTATTTGTGAAACTCCATTCCCTAATTTGTTTCTTTTTCTTTCTCTTCATCTGACTAGTCAACTGCCATTCTTCTTTGCTTATGTCAAAATAGTAAACTTTGAACTATAACATTTTTCCAATGTGGTTAAGGGTTTTGATATTTGACCAACAACCTCTTCACTACAAAGTGGTAACCACCCTTATCCTAAATAACCTATAGATTTTTTCTTTCTCTCTTTAAAAGAAATATTGGGGTCTTCAAGTGTTGTATCTATTTAATTTTTCCCCATTTAAAACTGTCTTCAATATAAATTCTTAAACTATCTTTAATTGGACCAAGTAATTAGCTATGATGTCTTTGACAATGCAAGTTCTAGGTCTAGCAATTTCCAATTTTACTGTCGTATACTAATACGAGGTCACCAATCTTGAATTGATTCTTTTATATATTTTGATCATGGTGGGATTCCACTACTTCGTTTGTATCTATTGACAATATGGTGCATGTTGTTAAGTCATAATATCTATTGGTTTATCTTCCATAGATGCCATCATGTTAGGTTTAAGCACACTTGTATTTTTTGTTGTTGAAGGCATCAAGTTCATTCAAGCCACTGCTTTCTTGTCTTTATATGCTCATAAAAATTTCAAGTATTTGTCATCCTATTCATCCATGTTGATGTTGTGAATTTTGGTCAGGCCCTCCATCAAAATCGCATAGAGAGACTCTGCTACTTCGTTGGGCTAACGACGACAAAGAGAGCTCTTTCTATGTTGAATCATGAATTCATACATTAAAATCTCAATAGTATGATTTAAAAGTGGGTCCTTTGGTCACTTATTATTGACAAGGGGCATCAAAACCTTATAATTATATTCTCATAAACAAACCTCATTGTTGTCTATATAATATAGTCCCAGACTAGTTCTACTTATGTCCACTTTATTAATAACGTATTTTTAGTTTTATGTATTTAGCTTTAATCATCCTTCCTCTCATAAAAAATGGATTGAAAAAACCTATTTCCCACATCTCAAATGGAGACTATAGAAGAATGGGTTCTTATGGGATCTCATATTTCTATAGAGATCTACCCATTCCCTAAAAATTGTCTCAAGTATCTATACAGGTTCTGTAGTCAATGTAACTAAGGAGTTATATCAACTGGTTTTTGCCAACGCTGTTGGGAATTTGGGTAGTTCCGTGCTAGCGAGTGCTCAGTTTGAATCCACCTAGGCTAGGTGCAATGATTTATGTCAATGAGGTTACTAAGGATTCCATCCATAGATGTGAGGAAGCATCCCTTGGGTTTCCCTCCAAAATTTTCCTACAAAAAAGAGTTCTATAGTCTTCATACAAATTAAGCCACCATAGTATTTCATAAATGATTTTCCTTACTGTTGTATCAATTTGGTAATGTCCACCTGACATCCCATCACATTCTTCTTCAATGATGTCCCACCTTTCATGTTAAAGGATGCATCTCCTTGATATATTGTTTCATCACAATTTGTACAAGTGTCTGTCAGTCAAAGTGTAGTAAACAACTTTCATAACGACACATATTTCTTATGTACTTATTGCATGTCCATGGATACTTAGCTATCATGAAGAAGCTACTCCACTAGATATTATAGGAAATCTTTGATTTGAATAGATGTGCATATGGAATGTCCTCATCTATACCATTGGTTCTTCTCTTGAGTCGACTCTCAACAAGTAGTCAAGCTTGATGTGAGACTTACATGTCTTTTCTTGTAGTAAATAGTTGGATTATGACAACGTGTTTGCATTGTTAAGGGGACGTTTAGTGTTCGTGTTCTCCAAAATTTCTATTAGAGGGAAATAAATGATCATATTCATTGTTCACTTCATTGTTTTTTTCTTGTAAATATGTTGTATTCTTGTAAATATGTTGCATTTTGAAGGTTAATTTTATCTTTTCCATGTTAAGTGTGTGCTTACATTTCATCTCCAAAAACATATTGTGGGAATATTCATCTTGATATTGAAAGTGGTTATTTGGGAATTCTATGCGATTGATGACTTTGAAGGGGTTTTATCTCTTGTAGCCCGATGGTTTCATCTTCCCCTTTGGCACTTTTTTCTCTTGGTTGTGCCAAGTCATGGACCATGGATGCTTTTATAATGTTCAAGGCCTCTGTGCAATGAAAGTGAACCAGCACACTATGCAAAATGACTATGAGTGATCAAGTTGTTGATTGCACATTATAGGTGGTTGTGATTTTTTTTAAGGCCAAACTATGCTTTACAATTTAGCTATAAATTCTCCTTAATTTAACCACATATCTATAGGTTTCTCCCTTGCATGAGATATCCCAAAACTCCATCTTAGTATGCATATACTTGTGTATACCATTGCGGTATTTTAGAACTCTATGTTGGTTAGTTTCCTAAGTTTGTAGTAAAGGTATGGAAGGTGTTGGTATAGTCCCATAGTTTGATCATGATCCCGATGGAGCTGCAACCATTTGGTGTATTGGTCCACATAGCTCACCACATGGTAATATTCCTAATTGAGGGCATCCACAAATCCCCCCTATGTGTCTTCGAGCTCCAGGTGGAATTGTGTTCTTCCTCTCACTGTTCTCTAGGTGAAACCCACCTAGAGATTCATAACCTTCACTAAGTTGGGAATCCGCATGCATGAGTGACCCTACTAATTTAGGTAATTGCATCCTCTAATTGTGCATCCAAAACTAAAGATATAAAAAATTTATTTAGAACTTTGAATATAGAAAAAAAAGTTCAAAAATTGGAACTAGGATGAGGATGGACTACTCACTAACAACACGTGAACATGTGACTGAAGGTTCAACCAAATAGGTACTTGTTATATATTTCTTCCTCGAGTGAGGGAATCTTAGGACAAATAAAGGGAAATGCAACTACATCTAGTAGATATGATATGCAAACAAGGACCAAAGGTGAAAAAGTCAGAAGAAAATTCCGTAGATGCATGGAATTTTTTCTTGCCGAAGGAGGATCATTCTCTTATGATGATGAGAGCATAGGAGACAGAGAGGTGCCACTCACGTATAAGCATATGGTGAAACAATGGGTACCTAAGGAACTGCCTCCGTTAGACACTAAATTCATTGTCAACAAAAGGACATATCACATTGCACCATCCTCCCTACATGGCCTGGGTCTATTTTATATGGATGGAACAACTGTAAAATACAATACAATAACTGAATTGATGGACTATGTCAGACCGTGTTACAATTATAACGATTGGATGCGTTTGGTCCGGTACATGTGAAGTATGTGGAGATATGCACTTGCCTCAAATTATATACAACTAATAAACAACGATAAAATTAAGGGAGCGACTATCTATCTTGATGGAAGGCATAAAGCTTCCGACAATATCACAGGATTTATAAAAAACACATGACCCGAGACAACAAACAAGCAACCAAATTGCATATATGAGGGACGCAAAGAGAATCGGGTAGTCCTGTGCGCAATAAAAAAAATAGCTCATGGTGAAGATTTATTAGTGGATTACCATGTGAATCAAATAGAAACATCGATTAATAGTGTGCAAGTACTTATGAAAGACCTCTTTAAGAAACTTCTACATATTGCATTATATTTTTTTTTATCTTGAACAATGTTTTAAATATTTCATGGTCCCAATTTTATAATAATGTGGGAGGTTGATCGTTGAGGTTGATTTTATTTGGGCGGCAATCAATTTTTTTGTTATCGTTAACAATTTTTTAAATATTTGGGGGTTCTAATTATATTATATCGTGGCAGGATGATCGTGGAAAAGGGCCAACTGTAGAACATGTAAATGATTATCAAATTTGACTTTCATTTTACGTGAATTTTATTATTTGTTTATATATTTGTTTGTGTGGAGATCAATTATTTCATTTGTTTATATAACCGAAATAAAATTGATTTTCATGTTGAAATTATATGTAGTTGGTAGGCCATGTTGATCATGATTCCATCGATGAGGAGGGGTTGTATTCATCCCCTGATCCGATGGTATTAATAAAAATAAAGATCTTTAAAACAAACAAGGAACTTGATAGCTTGTTAGAATGTCCAGATCAAACTCCCGACGTTCTAGAAAGGATCAATCTCATTATGTCACATCTTAACACATATAAGGTAATAACCATAATTTTTTTTTTTTTTTTAATGTACTCATATGTTCAATTATGAAAGTCTATTTTTTAACTTTTACATTATCTCACGAAAAAATATTTTCTTTTTTATAAAGAGATTTTTGGAGCCTGTTCATCCTAGTGTTGGTAGTTGTGGTGCTGCAGAGACGCTACAGAGTCCTGACGTGAGCTGTCATACAACTGCTAGAGTACTATTTACTTCTCCATCTTCCACATCTAATTTAGATAGGAGCCATGAAACACACCGTCAGGCATCCACATAGCGGTCAGGCTCTAGAGGTGGCGACAAAGATGAGGCTGATGATGTGGTTGACATGGATACATTTCTTGGAGCTAGACGTGTGACCAGCACGGGGACCCTTCCTTACACATTTTTGGTTGACGATAACAGACTTCCATTAAAACAAATAGGAATCCTAGGTAGTTTTTCATATTTTAACTGTTTCATGTTGTCCATCTAATACACAAATCATCTAGATTATTATTTTTAAAATAATGATCATATCTTTTTGTGTGTAGGAAATAACCATTTTTATAGGCACCTAGAGAGCAAGGCCTTGTTGATTTTTGGGGAAACCTTACACATGAGGTGGAATTTCTAGAATTCCAACCTCAAAAAAGAACTTATGGATCATCTCGAAGTCCTCTTTGGAGTAGACACGTTCAATAAAAAAACGGTCACCTCTACAACAGATCAATATTTAAAATATACACAGGATGTTTATAGATGAAGCTTGGCAGGAAACCCTAGGTATGAGCGTCCTCCCTCAATTCTAGAGAGGGAGTGGAAGGAGATCATTGATGATGAAAAAGAAAAGATATTAAAAAAACCAGGAGAAAAAATAACTGGTATCCCAAGGTAAATTGCAATATTTTGATTTCAATACCTTTATTTTTCTGTAGATGTAAATAAAAGTGTGGTATATAACATAATTAAATTTTTTTATGATAGGTTTCCTGACACTTTGAAGGCAACCAAAGCATGGATTTCCAAACATGGCCAACACAGTCTAATATAGGGGGGCTACTCAAGGTTACAATCATGAATCGTAAGTACCCAAACATCTTAAGAATATTATTTGTATCACCTTACAACTTTCAGTTTATTGCAGCCAAAAATATTAAAAAAACATGCTCTTATGTAATGCAGGACAACGACTTCAGAACTGAAACCACGAAGAAAGACCTCCAACTTGGTTACAAGTATGATTATAAAGTCATGGTTGATCGTAGGAAAAACATGGGGCAGACCCCAAGATCCATTTTGCGGGATAAGGTAAATAAAAATCAATCTACATTAAACTTTCATTACTTATAAAATATGTAAATGTTTGATATCGTCCATAACTTTAATGTCTTACTTTTTTTTAATCAGGGGAGCAACACTATCAATGAAACCATTATCACTGGACAACAAAGTGTTGATAGTGCAGCGCAGCCAAAAGATCATGGTGCTTCCCAACAATCCCATCCCAGTGGGGTGCAACCCTAAGATATTCCTTTGACTGAGGTCCACGACAATAAAATGGCTGTATATTAATCATGTACTTAATACTTTCGTGCTTATAAATTTCATACTTCTAATTTTGATTACTTATACATTTACGGTTTTTTCCTTATAAATTTTGTCATTTCAATGGCAAAGAATGTCGTAGTTGAGCCTCCTCGACCTGAAGATGATCAAGAGAATAGGGGAGCCATTCCTGTAAGTTTTAAACTTGTGAAGTAAAGCAATGCATATAGATTCTTAAGAAAAACAAAATTTAATCAATGGCTCATACACATAGAACACAAAGATTTTATATCGGAAACCCTCAACCGGGAAAACCTTTCTTATATTCATTATATCTTGAATTTCACCATTCACCATACAATATATACAATTTTTTTAGGTATTCTGTAGATACCAAAACCCTAATCCCTTAATCCGGGATTAATTTAGAAAACCACTAAAAATAACAAAAACCGCCCAAGGAAGTTGGGATCGTTAGACGCAGTTGTCGAATCTGATGCGCCCACACACACACACATGAAAATAATATAAAACATACCCAACATTCTCCCACTAGTTGTTTTCTTTGCATCCAGGGGTCCAGGGGATTATATAGTCAACAAACCAGGGCAACAATGCCCATTGTTACTCTACACTAGGATAACTTTTCCGTGCTAACAGACTTTGTCAATGAATCTGCAACATTCTTCAAAGTGTCAACCTTTTCCAAAAACACCTTATTTTCCTCAACCATGTCTCTCACAACGTGATATTGAACATCAATATGCTTTGTCTTCAAATGATAAGATGGGTTCTTTGCCAAGAAGATTGCACTATGACTGTCACAATCTAATCTCACTGCTTGTTGTACCAACCCAATACCTGAACACAATCTTTGTAACCATACTTCTTCCTTGCTTGCATGAGTGGCTACCATGTATTCAAATTCTGTAGTTGAGAGTTCCACTACAATCCATCTTTTGCTCATCCAACTGATTTCTCCTCCAAATAGGTTAAACACATACCCACTTGTAGATCTTCTGCGATCGAGATCTCCAGCCCAGTCTGCATTAAAAAATCCATGTATGTCCACCACTCTGTCCAATCCTGATCTTCCTTTGTAGCACAATCCATAATTGGTAGTGCCATGAAGATACCTAAAGACCATCTTTACTATTGTCCAATGCTCCTTCCTTGGTTTTGACATATACCTGCTCAAAAATCCCACTGCATGTGTAATGTCCAGTCTAGTACATACCATTGCATACATCAAACTACCAACTGCACTGGCATACATAACATGGGACATGTCCTCTTCTTCTTCCTGTGTCTTGGGACACTGATCTATAGATAACTTTACACCTATAGGAATAGGAACCTTGACCAATTTACTTCCATGCATATTAAACCTCTACAATATTGTCTCAACATTTTTTTTTTGATTCAACCAGAGTTTCTTGTTTGCACGATCTCTTTTAATCTCCATTCCCAGATTGAAGTTAGCAACACTGAGATCCTTCATGTCGAATTTGGAGTATAGATGCGATTTCACCTCCTTGATAACAATCATGTTATTTCCTACCAACAACATGTCATCAACATACAACACTACATAAATGAAGTGATTACCAACCTGCTTGGAATATACACAATGATCAACCCTACTTCTTATAAATCCCAATCCAAGGATGTATGTGTCAAATGTTTGGTACCACATCCTAGGTGATTGCTTCAGACCATATAGTGAATTCTTTACCTTACAGACTAGCTCTTTCTTTCCCTTCACTATAAAGCCTTTTGGCTGCTTCATGTAGATTTATTATTCTAGATCCCCACGTAGGAATGTTGTCTTAGCATCCATCTGTTCCACTTCAAGATCAAAAGCAATAGCAATAGATAAAAGAAATCTAATAGAAGTTAATGTAGCAACAGGAGAAAAAATCTCACCAAAGTCAATTCCCTCTACCTGGGAATAACCTTTTGCTACTAACCAAGCTTTGTATTTCTCCACTTTACCTTGTGCATTAAAATTCTTCTTTAACAACCATTTTCTACCAACCGATTTTCTTCCAGCTGGAAACTCAACTATATCCCATGCCTCATTATTATCCAAGGCATCCATTTCTTAAACCATGGACTTCTTCCAGAGTTTACTATCCTCTGAATTCACTGCTTCCCTGACAGTTCTGGGATCATCATCAGTAATAGATAAAGAAAAATTGGAACGAAAATCAGGTGGACTATACCTTTCTAGTTGCCTTCTATCTCTTACTGATCTCCTCAATACTGGGGTATGAGGTTCTTCTTCTTCTTCTTCTTCTTCCTCTTCTTTAGATGATTCAGATTTTGCATCATCCAACTCAAGCTCTATTTTCTCAGGTTCATCTTGTGTTGGTAGGAATTCCTGTTTGGACACATATTTTACCTCTCTGAAAACAACATCTCGAATGTAAACAATCTTCTTGGTTTCTGGGTTCCAAAGCTTATAACCTTTCACACCATCTTTATAACCAATAAAGATACACTTTTCATCCTTTTTATCCAACTTACTTCTATTTTCCTTTAGAACATGTACATAAGCATCACAACCAAACACTCTAAAATGTTGAAGAGAGGGTTTCTTTCCAGACCATACCTCGTGTGGAGTTTTATCATCCAACACTGATGAAGGTGATCGATTGAACATGTAACATGCTGTACCCACTACCTCTGCCCATAATTTTTGTCCTAACTCGACACCGCTGAGCATGCTCCTTGATTTTTCCATTAGTGTCCCGTTCATCCTTTCTGCAACTCCATTCTGATGAGGAGTGTATGGAGTAGTCTTCTTCCTTGCTATACCACACTTCTTACAGAATTCTTTGAATTCATTTCCATAGAATTCTTTGAATTCATTTCCACATAATTCTCCATCATTATCTGTTCTCAATACCTTTATTTTCTTCTCTGTCTGATTTTCTACCAGAGCCTTAAACTCTTTAAATTTATCAAATACCTCAGATTTCTTTCTAAGAAAATAAATCCATGTGT
>ML825736.1:44960-76470 GCA_009831015.1 Picea engelmannii | reverse complement strand
AGTGAGTGTAATATTTTCTTGGAACTTTTGCTGAAAATATTACCTTCTTTTTGTATTTTCTCAAAGAGATGCCTCCCAAAAGTTATTTTCATCAGTCAGTTACTTTCATGGCTGCTGTGGAAGTTTGCTTACACCTAAGAAAATTCGTTAGTTGGTTAGAGTGGGCTTATGTTTATAAATAATCTCAAACCATGAGCATGTGTCTTTCAGTTTTTGGTTTACAGTAGATCAACAATAATGATTGCATAGCCCAATGGATAAGGCAATTGAACTGCATGTTCTTGGAGCCTCACGGGGAGGTCTCCATCCCCTGTGGAGCCAAATGTTAGTACATATGATGTATAAGGGTCAGAACATCTTTGGATTTGTCTTGTTTTGAGTCATAAGGTTTTTTAATTTTAGGTTTTGGAATTATGTCTCATGACATAACTCATGTTTGATTTTTTCATGAGCATAGTCTTATTTTAGGTCTTGGTTAGATCCTTGGTGTCATGGTATTGTTTATCATCATGAAGGAAATAAGGGTCAGCATGTGTCACACCCCTGATCTTAAAATCGTTATCATCATATGTCTTGTCTTAAGGGTTTGTACAAAAGTTCCACTAATGTCATTTTCAATTGTTTCAAGGCCAAGTCGTATGTCATATTTACTTGCTTCCAACTCACCTAAAAGTTCGTAGCGTACCTAGAATTACCTTATGCACTAATCTCTCATCATTTCACTTTGAAAACATGTCAGGGGAGATCTCATCATCTTCAGCACATTCAATTCATTATGATTTTCAGGATTATGTCAAGGAACAACTCTAATAGTTTCCATGAAGCGCACTATTGGAGTTTGAAAACTGGCACTACAAACTTTCTATAGTAGATTGAAAAAGATTGGATGTTTTCTTTTAATTCCAACTCGAGTTCACAAAGAACCAGGCTCCAGCCTAAGTTTATACACACCAGGTACTCCTTTTGCAATTGCATGTTTCTTAAATGGTTGATTGAGAATGTAAAGTTCAATGCATTGCCAACTCTCTGCACCATTAAAACCCATAGTTGTGGTGTTCTAAACCCTGGTCATTGTTTAAGATTATTATCTCACAAGGTCATCCTATAGTTTCCTCTTGCAAGAAATAATATTACCCACTACCCATTTTGCACTGCAAACTATCCATTATAACCCTGCGTTTCATACTAGCGTTGTGAACCCTCTGTCTTTTGATTTATCAAACCCTTGTCAAAATCGAAATCCGTCTAATGCCCAGATTTTAACCAATCATTATATGTTCCCTCTCATAGATGGAAAGTCTTTCCAGTCCTTCATAAATCCTAGTTCAATTTTTCTACAGAATGGTGCTGCGAATTGGTTGTTGGTGCTGCATACCCTTTGTTTACACAAAGTTTTCTCCTTTTGAATTTCTGCAGTTTCAATTAGAATGAATTTCTATCCCTCTTATTATTCCCTACTTGCAATTTTCTCATCTTCACACTATTGTTGTGTATAATGTTTTCAGTGAGGCAAACCCTAAGTATGTCAGCTCTATAATCAAACCCTAAAAATACTTGTTTTATTATATATTTCACATAGAAACTGTCAGAAGAGGCTACAGGAGATGTTCGAGACAATAATTATGGGTAGTCAACAAGGAAAGAAGATCCATAATGGGGGAGAAATTGTGATAGCTGAACCACATGGAATGAAAATCATCAATTCTAAATCATTTTTCAAGGAAGCTTTCTAGAGGGTGTGATGCCTCAATTTTTGTCAGAAAATGCAAAGAGGGCATCCTGAAGTGGCCAAGCAGTTTGCACTTAATTCCAATGGAACAAAGACTAAGGTGGGGATGCTGGAGTTTGAAGTCTTTGAGCATTATATTTATGTAGCCACAAAGATACTTGATTATGGTGAGAAGTGGTTCAAATACACGCCTTTAAACTCTTCTTTCTCCAAGGAATTTTTTAAACTTGAATATCAAGGAGAAAACCTATCCAAAGGAGTGCCCATAAGTCACATTCTGGAATATTTTGACAAGATGATGAGGGTCATCCAAAGGTACTTCAAATGTGAAGGAAGGTTCAATATGGTATATCAATACCATATCAGATTACTACTACACTTCACTAGGAAAGAATCCATGAACCTTCCATTTTACTTTTTCAGGAGTATTGGAAAGATGTCAGGTAGAGTTCTGGATAAGTACAAGCAGGTAGACACCAATTTTTTTCACTCTCGTTTAATCAAGATGTTAGTAATGGAATAGTTGAAGAAGACTAACAATGACTGGGAAACTTTCCTAGATGCATCATATTTTCAGTTAGATATTTCTCCTACACCACAGTCCAAAAGACAAACTGCTATCCCTGTTGAGAAGACTGTGCATTCATATTCAAGTAAGAAGAGGAGGATGACTAGGAGTGATAAATATTTTCAGGCTACTAATAAAGTAGAAGAAGGTGGTCCCTAACAACCTACTGACAAAAAAGTTTCACCTCTAGAAAAACCTACACTTATGGAAATACCATCAAGCAAAGTAAGGAAGTTGAAAGGAAAAAAACTTGTTTCTTCCCCACCAGTTGCTACAGAAACAGTCAAATCTAGAAGACCTTTTACTAGATCAACAACTAAATAACATGTCCCTATGATACAACAGAAGATTCATCTCAACAAAAGGACAAAGTTTAGTTTTCCAAGAATCCCATGGAGGTTATTGATATCAATACTCCTCCTCATGAAAGTAACCCTACTTTCAAAAGACTGAGGAGGCAACTTAAGGATGCAAAAACTGAAATTGACAAGCTGAAAAAGGAAGATTTGGAGTCCCGAGTCAAGATAAAGGAGATGTTAGATCTATATGAGGAGACAATTGATAAATAAAGCTTCATGGCTAAGAGATCGTTTCCCCTCCACATGCAACTCAAGAATGCATATAAGCAGAAGAGAGCTTTCCAAGATGAAATCAAGAAATTAAAAGCAAAGTTACAACCTTTCGGAGAGGAAGTGGCAAAAATGAATTTAGATATGTTGGCTAAGGTGGCTACTAGAAGGAGTACCAGAACCAAAATATGAATACAAGATGACATCAACATCATTTTTTTCATAGTTTACTGTTTTCATGGAGTTACAACACTAAGTGATGATTTTGGATTTTGAGCTTAAGTTAGCATCTTCATATGTTTTTTCCAAAGACGACTTCATGTTTTAAGGAGTTTGCAACATTTATGAAAGGCGTATCCTACTTCTGGTACAAGTTTTAAAGGTCATAATATTTTTTTCAAGAAAATAGGCTTCTACAGGAAAGTTCGCAGTGCCTAGACTCACTGGCATTGCGAACTGGGTGTTTTAGAACAATTTGCAGTGTTACGATGTGAAAAAATATTTATGAATATTTTGAAGGAGAGAGGGATTTCCAGGTGTCAATTTGAACTTGTACTAGCATTCATAGGTTCAGTTTCACATTAGAAGGCCACCTACCTCAAGGAGTTGCATGAAGTAAAGCCACATCACTAGTTGTTAAGGGTTGTTCAATACGTTGCCAACATTTTCTTGCAAAATAGAATTATATTATCTGCTTGTTGTACACATGTTGCCACACCTTTCTAAGGAATATAATCCTATGATGAAATGAGGTAGTGAATTCTAAAGAGGTTTTTCTTAGAGATTTTTTTATTTAGGATAGATTGTAACTTGATAGGAAGTTTGAATGGTTGAGGAGAAAACTCTTATCTTTAGTCTCTTATCATTGTAACAAAGTTTTTCCTGATTTATGTACCAGACTCAAGAATATTTATGGTGAAAAATCAGTATTTTTCTTATTGTCATCTATTTTCTGTCTCACTTTGGTATTAGTCCCTAACGAAGGATTCATCATGATGCTTGTTTCTTTATTGCAGTAAATGATTTATTGTGGTATTTTATGCAAGTTGATCAAAGTGATTTTCTCTTTGGATTAATAAGTTATTATTCAAATGATTTTTCTTCTATATGTGTTCCATAAATACCCGATGTAAATTGATACACATATTTCACTTTCCTTGCTAAGTATTTTATAATTCATTTATATCTCTTAACACTAATTTGAAGCTATTCAAAGCCTTGCTTGTTGGTGTGTATTTCATGGAAGGTTTTGTGATTGAAATCATAAACGAAGTTTCACATACATTTCCCACACTCTTTAAAACATTATATTCACATTCTGATGGGTATTAGGCCTACATATATAGTAGTCTAGGTGTCAATTCTAGTGCTAACACTTCCCACTGAGTTTCTATCCTACTCTCCCTTTAGTCTCCCTTGTCATTTCTCAAGCCTGCGACCAAAGGGGTTGGTCACCCTTTTTGGACTACCAAGTCGCGAATAGGTCACTATGTCTGTGTACTTAGGTCATGACCGAGCCTATAAGATATCTTTCTTGGACTTGGTTGCGATGGATGAGATATCACTCTGATTTCTCAGGGTTTAGTCTAGAGAAGGCTTCTAATATAAGCCTAAAGATCTTATCCTATTAACCATATGGCCTTATCTCTAAATCCCTATAAGAACCAATCCATTTCCATGAGAAAGGAGAGAAAGAACTAACAAAGTAACTTTAGCATTTTGGTGGCAAGGCGTGGGCAAGGAGATTGGAAGAAATATATCTCTTCAGTTTACACCCGTAAGTTGTAATATTGCTTACTTGATTAATAGAATATATGCTTGATGTTTCCCTCTAAATGATTGTTCATGTAAGTTTGTGTGTTCATTGGTAGATAATTGATATATTTGTAGATCATGACATATTATCAAGTTTAGAAGCATCCTTTGCTAGTATCTCTGTTCATGTCTTAGGTATAGGAAGAACCTAAGGGAGCTCAAATATTGCTCGGTATAAAATCCCTACAACAAACTGGTGACCATACTAGGGAAATTTCTTTTCTCCCTTATTTACATGCTTTCTTTCTAACATTTTTACTCTTAAAATGTCCTGGTCTGATTGCCATACTTTGTTATGCCCTTTCTCAAGTTCAGTTGAAGAAACCGCTATCTTGGATCTGATAGATCTCATCCAAGATCCTTGTTCACAAAGAGCAACCAAAGCCTTCCTGGTTGCAGTTTCCCGCCTTTGTAGCAATGACCATCTCCGCTCCCAAGCCTACCAGAAACAACCACACTCTTCGGTTAGACTGTGTCTCTTGTCGGGTCGCAACCCGATTGAATTGTCTCCCACTACAAGGAGCGACCAACCCCTTAAACTTGGTTTTTTGAAGGGTTATCCTTCAAAAAATGTAGCCACACCCTTTTAGACTGGTTTCCTTCAACACTCTAGACCTGTATTAAGACTATCTCTTTTATTTTGCGCCAATTTGTTTTGAAATTTATGCAATTATCTTCTTTTTGTGGCCATCTTATGTTATTGATAGGTACAAATGATGTAACATCCTGGTTATAACCCTTATGAACTATAATGTATTATGTAAATATGACTTAGGCTGGTGAGCTGGTAAATTTGAAAAGGGGCCAGAGTGCCTAGGAAATGTAATACTTCATATACATTATTAAAATACATCGCTGGCTGCAAGATGGACAAGGACAAAAGAGATAGAGGGCTATGATTCCACGAGAGAGGGGGCTTGAGGGGATACACATTTTTATTATTATTTTATTTTATCCATAATTGATTTTATGGATAAAATGGGTTACATGAGCTTCTTGGGAGGGAGGCCATGTGGCTCTTGTCTTGATGTAATTTAAACATCCCTTGGGGTTTTTTTTGGGTCTTCTTTGTATTCTTCTCCCTCGTTCTTCTTCTCATTATTCTTCTCCTTATTCCTTTTTCCTTCACTGACTTGGGCTTATTTCATGTGCTCTTGGTATGAGAATGGATACACATGGTTGTTTGGGTGGATCTTGGTTAAGTTTTCTCATAGTTGTGAATCCTAAGAGTCCCAGCATGGATATTCTTGACCAGAAGCATTGGAGCCCTAGAAGGGGATGGACAACCTGAGGGCTGCATGGAAGAGAAGGGGGTCCATTCTCTTGGGTTGTGATGGATGGGTAGAAGAGATTTGGTGTACCTTGGATTCTTGTGAGTGCTAAAAGGTTTGTGATAGCTTGAGTGCTAAAAGACATGTTAGTATGATATTGATGGCAGTTGGGATAAAACTATGCACAACTGAGGATCCTTGGAGTTTCGAGTAGGGAGATTTCCTGACTAGTAGCACTGGAGCCCTGGAGATAAATGGGATAACATGAGGGATTACATGGAAGAGAAGGGTGTCTATTTCTTTGGGTTGTGTAGGATGAGGGGGAAAGAGAGATGTAAATTCGGATTTTCAGTGTGGTTGGGAAACCTGAGAGATAGTTAGCCAACTATTGTGTGTTTTAGATTTGTCCTAGGAATCGTCCTTGTGGATTCATAGCCCTAGATCGGGGGTGACCTGTCGTTGAGAGTAAAAGAACAACATTGTCTATGTTTGGGAGGAATGTCCTTGGTTTGCAACTAATTGGTGAACGTTTACTTGCAAAGATAAGTGCTCTCTGTGTTTTCTGTGTAATGTTTATTTTCACTGTGTATTTAATTATCTTCGAGATATGTACTTTTAATGTGCCCATCTGCTGGTTATTTGTTGTGCATGGCACGTTTTTTACAACTTTATGCTATAGCAAGGATATTTTCTTATGCATGTGGGTTTCATGCCTCTTTTATTAATGAGAAGTCTTTCGATTTAGATATAAGTTCAGAGAATTGAGTCTTGGGATTGCAGCGTGCCTTGCCTGCTGGTGGTTGGGTGTGTTGCAGCCTATTTAAGTAGTGTATCCCATCCCGTGGGAGGATGGGTACATTACAGATTGGTATCAGAGCTACTGGTTGAAACATCGGGTTGATATGGGCCAGGTCTATTGGTCATAGTCTCATGGTGGAGATTGATTTATGAGCTTGGAATCATAAATCTCAGAAGAGATGGCATTGAAGGATCACACATAAGCCAAAACATCATAACTCCTTTGTAAGCGATCATGGGATCATGACTATCCCTTTTGAATTCAGGATTGATCACCACCATGGGATCAAGGGAGATATGGATCATTGGATCAAAGGGCATGTGAACGAGGGTTGTGCTATAAAGGAAAAATCAATAAGTTGGGAGTATTAATTCCCAACCGTCATATCTAGTTGATCGATCGTCAGTCATCAATTGAAGCCAAGTACGAAAGGTAAGACTTTGAAACTTCGCTGCTACGACGATCTTGGTAGGAAGTCAAATCTTGAACTACCGAAGTTCGAAGTCGCGAAGTCCCATCAACCATCTGATCTGATGGGAGGTGTGGAGGGATCTCTGTCGTTGATCATGGTAACCCTATGTTGACCACTTCGGGAGTTTTAAACCTTGTTGAACTGCTACAACCCGGAGCCCCAAAGTGCCAAAGTCCTGGAATTTTCGTTGACCGTTAGATCAAGGGAAGGACTTTGTGAGTGTTTCAGGATGTCGGATCTAGCAATGGTGAAAGGGTAGCGAATTTTGACTTCAGAAATTTTCCCTTTCGATGATTACTAAGTATGTTGTAGAGAGAAACCCCGAAGCGCTGGAGCCCCGAAGTGCTGAATGCACGAAAGTGTAAATCCGTGATGTCACGCGAACCATCATCTCTAGAACAATGATTGTGGATCGTCTGTGTGGATGATGATGTGGCTTATGCCATGTGGTATGGGTGCCATGTGGGGACTCGTGTAGCCCGGATTTGGTACCTTTTGGACCACTATCTATTCATTTTTTAGTGACATGTGGCACATGTGCCATGGGTCCATATCACCCTAGGTGACGTCAACATGCCATTTAATTTCTGGGAGTATGTGACTCCAAGGGTTTCCAAGTTTTTATCAGTGAAAAGTGTTGATGCCTGAAGTCCCGAAGGCACGTAACCCATCAATATAGGATCCCTTCAGAACCTTTTTTGACCATTGGATTAATCCGTGGAAGAACAAGGTAAGTACTTTAGTGGATTGAAACTTTGGGGAAGAGGTATACTCAGGAATGGAATTATCTCGGAACCCCGAAGCGTTGAATTTCCAAAGTGTGTGAGGATCGTCCATTCGAATGCTTGATTAAATCTCGATTGTCTGATTAAACCGTGGATGCACAGTGTAAGTACTTCGACATATTTCCTCTCCGAGGAAGTGGAAGACTCAGGAATGGAAATATCTCAGAGCCCTAGAGCATCGAATTTTCAAATTGGTTGAGAGACGTCCGTATCAATGCTTGATTAAGTTGAAACCCTGGATCTCATTGAAGCCTCCAGATAAGGGTAGGATCGTCCATTTGATGGGAGATTAAATCTCGAGCATATTTTTTTCTAGTGGACTGATTGATGGGTTCGACGAATCCTAACTCCGTGGGAAAACAAAAGTTGACATTGGAAAAAAACCAAAGTCCATAGGACTTGGTCCCAACGTCGGTCCCATGCTAAGGTAAAAAGGGCCTAGAAGTAAACCAACCCTCGGACTTGGTATTCATGCAAGCTCCTGTGTAGAAAACACAGAGTGGGGCGCTAAAGGGTAATTAAGTTGTGGTTTTGAGCTGTGGTCATGTGGAACTTGGTTTGAAGGAAGCGCCTTTGCATTTTTCGATTTTCTATATCAGCTAAGGGGGATGAACACGGTTTTTCTTGGAGCCTTAAATTTCAGCTCCGATATCTGATTGGGGGAAAGGGTACAGTAGTTGGAAATATGATTCAGAGGATTTAGAGGAAAATAACAGGGAACTGTTATAATGTGAAGTTTGATATAATTTTCTTCATGAATTAAACAAAAAATGTATCTATAAATTTAATTGACAATCTTGTATGATATGTATAATTCTAACCAGATGATTGTTTTCGTATATTGGCAGTATTAGAGGTATAATCAGATCAATCAGATGTTAGGGTCTTGGAAGCATTATAGAGCTTACAGGAGTTGTATGAGGCAATAAAGAGCTATAGAGAAAGTACTGAAAGGTGGACAAAGAACTCGAGAATAGTGGAACAAAAGTATTAGTCAACAACCACAGAATCTGAATAAACTGTAGGTATAACAAAGTCAAGAGTCCTCACATAGGATATAAAGCTAGCAAGTTAAAGATGTCATGGATGGGCATAAAAGGAAAAGTATGACTACCTATCCTTGAAGGAAGAGAGGTGTAGACAATTTCAAATCTTAAGTGTGAAATAAATCTACTTCTGATATCATAGTTCATAGTGGAAACATGATGCCAATGTAGAGAAATTGAATGCTCTCTCTCACTTGAAAAGTGTCACTAAATGAAAATGGACTTCCATTAGGGAATGGTATTAAGTGTGAAAGGTATGGTTTAACAGGGAAATGTTAATAGAGTAATCTAATGGAGAACTAGGAGTAATAGTATTTGATTCAAGAATGTTGTAGTAGAGTGATGGAATGTTTTAGATACTTCATTCCAGGGTGCTGGAATGTTTCATAAAGGTAAAGTTGGAATGAATACCTAGGAGAGACTGCTAAAAATATAACACATTGGTTCGATTGTAGAATGGCCAAGTGGAACTTGGCTGGAAAGTGTTTAGACCAGGGAACCATAGTGAAAATGAGCAGAATGGGAGAACACAAGGTGGCAAGGATTTGAAGGAGTTCAAGGACAACCAACTACAACATAAATAGATAAATAAATAAGTGAATTAAAAAAAATCCACTAGAGTGCATGAGGAATACAATGAAGTTAAAATGCATATGCATTAGTAGGCATGCTGAAAGTAAATGCTTGGTGCATATGGATGTGTAATTGCACATGCTTTGGTATGCATATAACATGCTTGTGAACTTAGAATAGTCTATTATTATGAAATAATTATTAAGTATGATTAATGATGGATTATGTATTCATGAAAAATGATATAGCAGGGTTAAAGATGTGGATGTTTCTTTTGCTTATTATTTCCATCTTGGTGAAGACCCATGAGGGTGGCATGAATGGTGATTAGAATGATCAAGGAGGAAGTCAGTGAGCTTCTACAAATATCAGTTGGTTAGATAGCAACAAGTAGGTTGATAACAACCAGACAGGTATGCATTTGGTTTATGTTGATGCATACATGTTGAAGGGGATTGAGGTAAGAATTCCCTTGGTTAATTTTCAATATTTAAATTGATATGTAATGGCCAAAGGCCTAGAGTATGTAAATGTTGTTGATGTTAGAATGCATTTAAATAAAATTTTGGTCGCATATAATGTTATGATTGGTTATGGGATCATAACCAGGTTAATTGAGGAGACATACTCCTTCTATAACAATGCATATCCATAGAGATAGTCATGTGTGAGACCATAATATGGTTGGATATGGAAGGTCTATAGCACTATGTGAGTGCTCAATGGTATCTACTATATATCTTATGTTTGGACTGCAAACTCCTTTCCGACACTGAAGAGAACTTGAGAATTATATTCTTGGTGTTGTGTTTAGGTTGAAAAGGAAGGTATCCAAATAGTCAGGAAATAAGTAGGAAGTGTGTGTATGATGTGTTGAGGCATTGGCCAGACCTTCCAACTCATCGTGGTGGAATGTATGACATAGTTATGTGGTATTATGTAGTTTATGCATGTATGCATTGTATAGATGTGGCCATGGGTATTGGCACATTGATTGACATTTTATTTAGTAACTAATTGTTGCATTATGAAAATCTCGTGCTGCTAAAAATACATAATGATGGATAGATGCATTATATTTAATATGAGTACTAGCTGAAGGTGACTGGATTGTTGTTTGTTACAATTCCAAGAACAATTTTTGGAGCTATTAAAAATGTTACAAGTGATAATACAAGAATCATTGAATTTATTTGGGTGAATGTATGTATATATATTATATAACATAGAAATGATTACGCTAACATCTGAAATGATGTGAGTATTACTAACTTATGAAGTTGAAAACCCTTCAAGAACTGTTAGATATTACAACAAGAAAGTTGTAGGTTAAAGAAGCTACATAATGATAAATTACAAAAAAGCTATGTTGAGGGGATAGAGTGATAAAAATATTTTTGGATAGACAAAATAAAATTTTGGTTGATAATACATAGGTATGTAATGATGAGTTCATTCCAATTGATAGTTGGATTAATATAAGTGATTGAATTGTAGTTGTAAACAATTTTGAGATCACTTTGTGATTGTGTTTTGAATTGTTACCATGAAAATATATATATCTTGTACATGAGATATTGAAAGTTAGTTTGACTGAGGAATGTTGAAATTGCAGGAAGAAAGGGTCTTGGATATGGCTGTGTTGTAAGCCATAAAGAAGAGAAATTCATATTGCTTCAAGAGATAAATTATTATAAGCAAAAGCTCATGTCTGGAAATTTTATTTTTCTTCCTATATAAAACAGTTTTGGCTGAATGTAAATTGAAGAAATTGTAGGCAGAATGGTCTTGGATATGGAAGGGATGTAAGACATATGGAAGACTGATGTCTACATCTATAGAACCCAAACATTTTGAGCAGAAAGTTCATCCATGGGAATTTTATTTTCCTGTATAAAACCAATTTCAGAAATTAATAATTACAAATTGTTATTTTATGCTAATAGTTGTGTGGTTGAATGGAAGGTTGAGGAAATTGCAAGTGGAATGGTCTTGGATATGGAAGGTATGTAATCCCATAAGGAATATTGATATCTACATCTGCAGAGCCAAACATTATGAGCAGAAAGATTATGCTTGGAAAAGTTTGTTTTCTTGTATAAAACATATTTGACATTTATCATTGAAAATGGTTATAATGATATCTCATGATGATTGTATGTGTATAATACAAATGAGATGTTAGATATGATAGATGGAAAACATGGAAATGGATACTATTGTGACATGAGAACCCTGTGTCCCTAGAAATATTCTTGTGCAAGAAAGCCTTGTTAAGGAAAGATGGATCACCTGAGTGACTGTATAACAGAGAAGGGGATGCCTGAGCCTGGGCCTGGAAGATGAGTGACTATAAGGAAGTGGAGACTTTGATAGTTCTTGTAAACTATTGATTGGAAGCATGCACACAATGGGTATGTCAAGGAAAACAATGACCCAAGTTAACGAGATAGTCATATGGATGCAGATCCATGAACCACACAGATAAGTATTGTAAGAGATTATGAAAATTTACTCTTAGATTATGAACAAAAAAAAACAATTTATGCACAAATTATGAATTGACATGCTTGTTGATTCGACATGTTGTAGGAAAAATATGAATGTTGAGGATCTAGAAAGGTACCATACTATGAGGGAAAATAAGAAGGTGATGTCGGATCGACTGAACAACAAGGGCATAGAATGAAGAAAGTCCAATGGACTTGTTGCAGCTGGAGTTCTAGAAGCCACAACTTTGAAACTTTTCGACCGAGTGCATTGGATCCCTGGAGAGAAGTGGAACAACTTGAGGGACTGCATGGCAGAGAAATGGGTTCATATATTTGGGTTGTGCAAGCCTGATAGGGAAGGAGAGCTTATTGGTTGGAACTACGACCTTAATTCTGAAGATCATTATACATATTTTGGGTTGGAATTCCTATGTATACATGTTTAATTTTAGGCTAGAGTGCCTATGTACACAATATTGTGCTAGATTTCCTATGTGGATTAAGGCCAGAGGGCCTAGATTTGTAATGTTAATAACATTGGAATGGTGTTGTGCACTGAAGATAGTGCCAACATAATGGGAGGGAGATGTAAAATCCTAGTTCTAACCCTTATGAACTATATTGTGTTATGTAAATATGACTTAGGCTAGTGAGATGGTAAATTTGAAAAGGGGCCAGAGTGCCTAGGAAATGTAATACTTCATTTACATTAATAAAATACACTGTTTGTTGCAAGACAGACAAGGAAAAAAGAGATAGGGGGCTATGATTCCATGAGAGAGGGGGCTTGAGGGGCTAAGCATTTTTATTATTGTTTTATTTTACCCATAATTGATTTTATGGACAAAAGGGGTTACATGAGATTCTTGGGAAGGGGGCGACGTGGCTCTTGTCTTCATGTAATTTAAACATCCCTTGGGGGATGTCTTGGATCTTATTCTTGTTCTTCTCCCTATTTGTTCTTCTCATTCTTCTTCTCCTTCTTCTTTTTTCCTTCACTCACTCAAGCAGAATTCGTGTCCTCTTGGTCTGACCATGGATAAAAATGACATTTTAGGTGGCTCTTGGTTAAGTTTTCTCACAATTGTAAATCCTGAGAGTCCCATTATGGAGATTCTTGACCAAAAGCACTGGAGCCCTGGAAGGAAATGGACAACCTGAGGGACTATGTGGTAGAGAAGGGGGTCCATTCTCTTGGGTTGTGGAGGCTGGGTAGAAGAGAGGTGGTGTACCTTGGATTGTTGTGAGTGTTTAAAGGCATGTGATAGCTTGAATGTTGAAAGGCCTATTAGTATGAGATTGATGGCAGTTCAGATAGAACTGTCCACAACTGATAATCCTTGGAGTTTCCAGTAGATATATTTCCTGACTAGTAGCACTGGAGCCCTGGGGAGAAATGGGATAGCCTGAGGGACTGCATGGTAGAGAAGGGTGTCTATTTCTTTTGGTTGTGTAGGCTGAGGGGGAAAGAGAGATGGAAATTCATATTTGTTATGTGGTTGGGAAGCCTAAGAGATAGTTAGCCAACTGTTGTGTGTTTTAGATTTGGCCTAGGACCCATCCTTGTGGATTCATAGCCTTGGATCCGGGGTGACTTGTTGTTCAGAGTAAAATAACAACAATGTCTATGGTAGGGAGGAACATCCTTGGTATGCATCCAGTTGGTGAACACTTACTTGCAAAGATAAGCGCTCTCTGTTTTTTCTATGTAATGTTTATTTCCACATTGTATTTAATTATCTCTGAGATACGTATTTTTAATGTGCTTGCCTACTGGTTATTTGTTGTGCATGGAACACTATTTACAGATTTATGTTGTAGCAAGGATCTTGTCTTATGCATGTGGTTTTCATTCCTCTTTTATTAATGAGAAGTCTTTCGATTTTGAGATAATTTTAGAGAATTGAGTCTTGGGACTGCATGAACATGCCCCACCTACTGGTGGCTAGGTGTGTTGCAGTCTGTTTAAGTAGCGTAGCCCAACATGTTGGAGGATAGGTACGTTACAAAAAAGAACACCTAATTTAATCCTTTCAATCAAGTAGAAGGTTATTTATAGCTGTCTGAGAAGATTTTTCTAGCAAAGTCTACCATTTTATTATATAAGTCTCTCTTTCATTAGTTTGAATGTTTGTTGTTTCCCAAATCATTTGAGAACTTTTCAAACTGTTGTTTAGACTCAAAATTTGTTGGTGTGCTTTCAATTTCCATGCTTGTTTTTTTTCTTCCATCTTTTTCATTCATTTACAAACATGGTTAATTGAAAGAAAAGACCGAAGAAGAATTTGTTTCCATTTTCATGAAATTTGAAAAAAAAAAGAAATAAAAAACATTTCATTTAGAGTGCTTTAAAATATCATTGAAACAATTTATGCTTGGTTGGGAATTTTGTAAATCATTCTGTAAGTTTGGTTGAAAAAAATGTCCTTTTGTTTTATTTGTAAGAATACATAGAAATCAATATGCATTAGGGTGTTTTCTTTTATAAAAAAAAAACAAAAAACAAAAAGCAAGATACTCTTATCCCTCTCATAAATAGGATTCATTGAAAGGAAAATTGGTCAAATTTCATCCCTTTGCATCCTTTTGGAGTCTAGAATTTTCACATCACAAGTTTCACTTCCAAAACCTTTTGAATAAAGAACAGGATTAAAAACCAACACACATTAATAAAATTAACTAGACTTTCTCTTTTCTAAGAACACCAACAATAGACTAGGTATAGGGTCTTTGAACTAAGATAGTGCGTAGATTGTCCAAGACCACTAAAAAAACCATAGAATATTAAAGAGTGCTTAAATCCAACTTTTGTATAGGCATAGCCGAGACCCCCCTCTCACACAGGGGTTACACATTAGGTGACATGTGGCTGGGAAACAGAGATTACCCCTCCGAGGATTAACCAAATGTAGTGGAATGATAGTATATTGGGGACTCTTCTTGAGAATGCGATGTTTACATTTGGTCTCGGAACTTCGTGAATCTCGAATCCATTTGGGGTATTCTAAAGCTTTTTTGGTTCTCTTGTTCTCATTCCTCTCAAGGAATTTTGGACTTGATATCCTTCCCATACTATCAAACCCGACTGTCAATTGTACCCGCCCATAGGGTGACTGTGAGTTGGTGACCTTAGTTTCAATAATCTGTAGGGCTCTTACACAAGGTGATGACAAAGGGGATTCTTCATTGTACCTGGATTAGACGTTGGTCAAACTCACTTGGGCTCCTTGGAGGGAAACCCATAGATAGACCATCGAGAAGCTTGCACCAAGGTATAAGTTTGTTAATCAGGCCTCCAATGTAAATAATCCACCCACTTATCCCCTCCCCTTCTCATGTGTTCCCACGATGTTGGATTTCATCACCAACTAGTGATCTCATGGTGAGAAGCTTTGGTTTGTCTATTTGATTGCTATATTTGTTTTAGCATGTGCTTCTTATTTTCTTTAGTTGGATTTAGTACTGTCATTTTCATATCTCAATCTTGGTCGATCAAAACTTGCATAGGTCTCGGAGGATGCTAGGTTTTCCTCCACTACATTACGAACTTTTACCTCCCAACTCACCCGAAGATCACCTCTGAGAGGAAAACCACTTCGAGGCTGGAAGGGTTGTTACCCCCTTGCTTGAACACCAAGAAGGAGATAAATTTTGAGAGGGTTTTATACTCCCTGCAAATCCACCATTTACTGTCTCTTTCGGTCCCCTCCTTCTTTAGGTAAAATCTACTGAAGAAACTGAACTTGGTACCGATTACTAGCATCTATCTCTCATACCTTGTGAAGACATTGTGAGCATGGAAACCCAATAGATCAATTTATGAGTAGGTTACATCACACCACTAAGGGTTTCAGGTCCACTTGACCCTATGCGAACCCCTAGAAAATCTCATGATATCATGGCTAGAGTAGATACAATAATAGGCTTTGCTTTCAAACTCTTGCAACAAGATCAATCGCATGCTTCTTCACGCACCCCTCATCCCCCCCATATATGGTATCTCCCATATATTCCAATCTTCTTTCCCCCATTCCTCCCCCATTTACTCTACACCACAACCGACTCATCCTAACGTCTCCACGAACCAAACATCAACAGTGACATTTGTATCATATGTTTTCCCCACCATTGTACCACCACCTTCAAGAACACAACCTTCTACACCCCCCACTAGGGAAACCATTTTTTACCCCATTGTTATTAGGAAGAGATATCAACCTATTTGTAAAAAAACCTTCATCAAGAGGATTTCCTCCCCAAGGAATCCAACTAATAGGTTTTGGCCAAAAAATATCCATGATAAATTCTTTGATTGGGGGACAACAACTGTACGCAGGATAAATGTTCGGCCAACATATTTCTGGGGGGTAACCCTCGACTTCCAAATCCTTTTTAACATGGAAATTTCTTACCATCAGGAGCCAACCTTTATTTGGCTTGGCAAAACCACTCACTGGGTGGAAACTCCCAATTTCAGGGCTATATTCGCTATGGGGGCACCAATTAGCTAGGGGGAAACCCCCAACTAACAAAAAACACCCATCATGGGTCCATACTTTCCCTATACCACTAGCCTACTCTATGTACACCCATACCCAGGAATAGATAATACCATATGGAACCAACCTCCACAACCAAGAGGAACCCCTGGAGGCCAAGCCTATGGTAGAGGAAATCCTAGTGGATCCCCTGGAAGACCACCACACGGTGGATGGGGACCACCCTATGGAGGTGGATCTCCTAGAGGAACTCCTTATGGAGGAGGACCCCCCTATGGAGGCAGACTTCCTGGGGGACCACCTTATGGATGAGGACCCCTCGGAGGACCCCTTGACGGACCAACTTATGGAGGAAGACCTCCATAATAGCACCCATATGGAGGAGGACCTCCAGAATAGCACCCATATGGAGGACCACATAATCCACCTCCATGGGTAAACAAAATACCTCCGTTTTTGGAAACTTTATATTTGCATGATCTTTCAAGGTTGACTAATGATCCCATACAAAATTCCCCTTTCTAGCCCCCCATTCCTACCAAACTCCCATCCGATATCCCCAAGTTTGATGGAAATCCTGGATAATATCCAAACAATCATGTGATGTCTTTCCACATATGGTGTTCTTCGAACTCCTTGATGGATGATTCCATTCGATTACGACTTTTCCAATGAACTCTTAAAAGATCCAAAACCAAATGGTATATAGAACTACTGCGAAACTGCTTTGATGAATTCAATTCCCTTTCTATGGAATTTTTGACACACTTCCAATTATTGATAAGATATGAAACCGATACCGAGATTCTAACATCGTTACACCAATCGACCTCCACCCATATCTTTGATCGCATTCATGAGTGGAGACATAAATGATGACTAATCAAAACCACAATCCCGAACCAACTATTAGTTTATTGGTTTACCAAGTCTCTTTTTCCACCTATTGCTCGAGATGTCGTCATGGGAGGCACCATTAAAGAGGATAAAGCCTTATCTCATGCCCAATATCTAGATTTAGTATATTCTCAGTTAGACACATTATACGACTTTATTCCCCATGCTCCTCGACCATCGAACGACCCAACCAAACCATCACCTGGATCCTATGTCGATGGTATGATCGGTCATGTTTCTATTGATTCATCAAGTTAGATGACTGAGAAATACAACCCATTAAATAAATTTACCAATCCCAGTTCATTTTTCCACACAAGAACTCCAACGAAGATCCCTTCCCAAACCTCCGTGGTTAATTTGGTGCAATCCACCGCACCAAAAAATACGCATCCATCCGAATGAAAAAAGAAGGGTAAAAATAATAAGAAAAATAAAAACTCTTCTGAGCATTCGGGCCCCAAGACACAAGAAAAAATGATGAGGGTAAACCTAAACGGAAATTCAAATATCCCTGCATGATTTGTAAATAGGATCTGTTGGCACAGGGGCAGACCTAGGGTTCAATGCTACAACAACGCACCAACAAAACCCTAACTACCGACTGTTTCAGCAACACCTGTGAAGAAGATGAAGTCTCACCCGAGGTAGAGGCAAGGGTGGTTGCAAGACTCGAGTGTCTGCAACCTTAGCTGGGACACAGATTTGTGACTATAACACATTAACAAGGAACTTAGTAGTTATAGTTCATCAATATCCAATATTAGTTTACAACGTAGTTAAACCCTAATTACAACACATTGCAGTATTTAACGAGATCTACTATATTCAAGCACTAAGAACATCCACATAGGCCATATCTAGTATTCACCCATACTATTAAGAACATAGCATTGACATATCTATCTACCATTCATCTATATTGAAGCACTAAGAAACTTAACATATAAACACATCAATACATCGCACAAAGAAGAGCAACGCAACATGTACGTGGTTCACCCCCACCCTAGGGCTACGTCCACCAACTCTTCATCTTATTTATTAGCTTATTCAATTAGTTACATGCATAGAGCCACAAAAACCCTACTCCATAGAGGACAGGAGATTTGTGCACCTCACTATATCTTCCTTCCCCGGGCCAGGTTATAGCACTAAGCCTCTTCTCAATCTCTTACACTCGCTTTCACTGATATTTGCAAGCCTCATAGAGTATTCACAAAAGAAATCTCCACTAAACACTTAGCACTTTCGATCACATAGATCAAGCTAATTCCTACATCACTCAACCTTCTATTTATACTTTACAAAATAGGCCTAATCATGGGTAAACCCATGGGCTGTCATCCCCATACCCATTACATAATCTCAAATCCAAAAAATGGCCCTAAGAGGGGCCGAGATCCTGCAATCTCCACTTCGTCTTGTGCTCCACCTTCGACAGCCCGTCGAAGTCCCAAAATAGGTCAAACCTAACCAAGGATACTCAAAACGTGGTCAAGGGCTAGTAGGCCCCCAACACTCACCTGTGACTCGTCCCGAGTCACTTTGATCTGGGTAGCTTAGTTTCAAAAGCCTCGAGCTTGGCTCTAGCTGCATTGACTTGTTGTTGTTCCATGACCTCCTGTTCAACGAACTCTTGTATGATTTCTTCGTTGACAGGTCCCTCTAGGCATTGTTCAACTGCAGTGACGACTTGCTCCAGTTCTTCTCCTTGACCTTCAATCTCTGTGAATAGTTGGTAAGTCTCATCCTGTACAGGTTGGAGCCTCTAAGTCACTTCCATGACTTTGCTGAGAATGGTGTGGACCTACTATTGGGAAGTGCACTGCTCTTGGGATCGCTTCATCCTTTCAACAAATGACAAGGGCTTCAACTATGCCTGTATTATTTCTACTTGATACTTCACCTCTTGGAGATGTGACTCCAGTGTCTTTAGTTATGGATTCTCAATGAGTCGCTCATACGTCTAGGCACTACGATCACTCAATTTCTTACATTCCATGGCGAGGCCCTTGATTATTTCAACTGCACTTCAGGAAATTTCTTCTCTTTGATCCTTTACATCCTGTAGAGTGTCGGGCACTGTGCAGAGATCTAAGTATGCTATTTGTTGCTGTAGTTGCTGGATAGCTTCTGTGAGCTTCTCTACTTGATGCATGACTTGGTATTCTACCTATGGTTCTAATCCTGTCACAGAGCGAAGTGCTCTGTTGATTGCTTCTTTCACTTTGATTTGCTTTGCAAGCAACTGTTCCTTTTCTTGTTGAATTCGTGCTTTCTTCTTTTCAAACTTTATCTGGAGAGCAACCTTCTCCTTCTCTACAAGTTAGCATTTTTCTATGAGTACTCCTTGCACTTTCTTCAAGTCCTGGGTGGCTTGTTCTGTTTCTTCTTGTGCTTGACGAAGGTGAAATTCAATTGCATTTGCTAGTTGGTGGAGTTGGGTTGGCTCATCTCCCAACTTTGGTTCTCTCGATGGCAGGGGCACAATGGACACTACACAACTAGATTGAAGGGCATGTTATACCCCTCGGAGTTAGACCTCAATTCTATCATACATTTCCTCTTGCTTGGCTTCTTGTTTCTCCATGATTTCCTGCAAGGCATCGTTTAGGGCTACTATGATGAAGTCAAAATCATCGATAGTGAGTACAGTCTGCATCTTGGTCACAGTGGCTCTAGATTTCTTCCAAGAAGAAGGATTCAGAGGAGAAACCTTCCTCTTCTTCAGGGGATCAGTCTCATTTCTAGGTAGTGTTACTTTTCCTTGTTTATGTTCAGCTTCTTTTCCATTTATCTCTTCTACTTTGTCATCATCCCCTCGGTCAAGTGATACTTAAGTAGTCTTGCCTGAGGTACTACTTAAGTCTTGGACCTCTTTGGTATTCTTCCTTCTGTTAGGTCCCGGTGTATCATGTTCTTTGTGTGTGGTCTCTGGGCTGTCAAGGTCAAACATCTCTGCAGGGTCTATGGGAATAAGGAGGTCTGGTGACCAATCCTTAGTGATCTCCTCAAGGTCTTCTTCCATGAGCTTGTAGTACGACTGAAGCTCTTCCTTACGCTCATATTCTTGCGTTGTAATGTAGATGAAGTGTCGATCTGCATGGAACTTCATCAGGGTTTGGAACCTCTATAGGGTGTTCGGAGTCATGCGAGGTTCATGTTTGATGGCTCTCCTCAGCTAGAGGTAATAATTGTGGAAAACAACGTTCGAATTCCACTGTTTTCTCATATCGCTCGAGTACCAAAGCGTGGTGAACTTCGCAACAAGAAACTCGAATGGCTCGATGTCTGGGAAGGTCACACCTTATGACATTTCCCAAGAAACAAATGTGATGAGTATCAGGAGATAGCTAAAATGGAATTTATAGCCCTGATCCTGTGCTTCGCGGCAATCCAGTTCAAGCTGATTAACTAGGTACTTCACCCAGTTCATTTGTAGACCTTATATGCACTTCCCTGCAAGGTCAATGACAAAGCCTGTGACCTACGTGGGTTGGTTCTTCCTTACTAGATTTCCTATAATTAATTTTCATGCTAGGTGCACTGTGCCATTCTGGATGGAAGCTACCTTGTAGCCTCGCGTCCTCTTCTCAACATCGTCGTATGTATCCTTGATCTTCTGTGCTAGTGCATGATCTGTGGCTTTTTCTGGATAGAATTCATACAGATGAGGTCCTTACATACTCAATCCTATGATCCTATGGATCAACATCGGATCGACTATGATGTGGTGGTCGAGCCATAAGTAGATGACTTGGTAACATGAAAGTAGTAGCTTGACACGGGCGTTAACTTTCTGGTGCCTTACGAAGTGTGGGATTTTCAGTACATTCAACAGGGTGGACTATGTGAGGTTCATCATCCATGGCTGGGGGATTATCTTTGAATTATTCCCATTCATCTTGGTCAAGTATTTATATGGGGCGAGCATGTTATGGTTCTTTCGATCTCTGATTTTGAAGTCACTGAACTTCAACATTGCAATCTTGTCCTACTATGCTCTTGCTGCGCGTATCCCCTTTGGGAGGTATGCAATAACCATGGTGTACTCAAAATCTCTTGGTACACTATCTCAACTCACTGCGTTAGCCAGAGGTGGTATGTAATCGGGCAGTATGGTTAGGATCATCTTCGCATTTTCTAGGTCATCTCTGTGCCTGGTTCTCTTCTCTGTTGTTGGTCGGGATGGCCCGAATACGTGATCATTTGATGGAGAGGCTTGAAATCCTATCATCGACGATACTTGTACACCCACAGACATTACTCTTTCATTCATGAGTTCAATGAGTACCTCCTTCATAGACTCTTCGACTGCGCTAAGTTCTTCAGACATACACGATCATGGTTGAATCTCTCAGGTTTGAAGAGTAACTAGTCAATGCAATGGGATGGATGGAGATAGCGTGATGATCACTGTGCAGAATCAACTAATCTGCAGTCTCATATTCATGGTTAGAAAAAGTGTTCTCGGTGCAAGGTTCGATGGAATAAATAGATAATAAAGCAATGGATCTCTCCAATGGCCAAGAAGCCTCCATTAACTCAGTTCTATCCATTACAATATGGTCCTAATGGTCTGATGGAAAGATTTTAGACCATAAATGACTTTCTACCCATTCGGGGTGTCAGTCTAATGGTTATACTATTTCCAACGACTATATTTCTTTGCTATGGCAAAGTGCCATGTGACATTGTTCTGATATCCCGACAAAGTTCTTGTTTTGTAAATTTTCCCTTTACGAAGTTCCCTCTGAACCCTTCTATAACTTTTTGATCTTTTCTCTCTTCTTGATGAGATTTCGAGCCTTCTTTCCAGTGAGCCTCATCTCATTATTCCTCTTTCCATTCTGATTCTTGTCTTCTTTTGGCATAGTAACTTTGTGCTATTGAGATTCTTTCATAATATTCAAGGGTAATACTTCTTCTCTATCTGGGATAGGTACTTCATTCTTTTGCAAATCTTCTTTTGTTCTTGCAACTTCAACATCCAAGTCTCTGGTCCTAAGTAGTTTCGATCTTTTCTCCCATTCTTCAATCAGCTGTGCGATCCTCCTAGTCATGAAATATTTCAATTCTTGCTTATTCTGCTCTAAGACTTATTCTTCCTTCCTTCTGGCCCGATCTCTTTCAAACCAAGATTTTCCTAGTAACATAACAAATGGGCCTATATTCTCAGTAAATTTAACAACCTCAAAATCTTCCTCTGTCGAAGTTCCATTGGCATTCATAGATATCTGGGTGAGCTTTCCACATAGGGTTACCGGTTTTCCTTTGAATAATCCTATTCCTCCCAATGAAGGAATCATAGCAGGCTCCCCTAAAATTTCCCAAGTTCTTTCTGTCATGATATTCACCTGTGTTTCCCCATCCATAACATAGTCAATGTCGAATTCTCCTATTCTTGCTTTAATGCACTCTTTTTCTTTAAAGATCTATGATAAGCTGATATGTCGGTGGTCATTCAGGGTTTCTTTTATCTGTAGAAATACTTTCTCTAATTATTTCTGGGGTTCTGCCATAATCTCAGTTTCTGGATCTGCCTTAGGTTTTTCTTGGTTCATATTCATTCTTTCAACCTTAGCAATCATTCTAGGGAAATCCAATACTTCCTAGTGCATAGCTCGACAACAAAGACAGCTAGATCTTCTACCAGGGAATTCCTTAGCCAGATGTCTCGGTCTTCTGCAACTGTAACAAAGGGTCAATCCTCATTTTCTTTTAAATGATCCCCAACCTTTCCTGTACTGCGCACTAGGATCATAGTAGCTAACCTACAAAAAAATATTTCTAGGATCTTGCATCCATTTGTTAGTCCAAACATTCTCTCTATGCATAGGTATAACATTTCTTTCACTATTCTTATCAAATCTACTCATATGAAATATTATTTCATCTATCAGTGCCCTAGTTTTCAATCTAGGACGAATCTTATCAATAATACCTAAATCCATACTTCAGAAAAAAAATTCTACTAATCTTATCTTTAGCAGAGCACAAAGCTTCTAGATCTAAAACTTTTCACTATTCTTACCTTTATCAGAGCATAGAGCTTGCATATCTTACCTCTTTAAGTAAAAATTCTCACTTTTACCTTTCTCAGAGCACAAAGCTTTCAGATGTTACCTCTTTTCTTAATATCTGACCCTTTTTCTTGGCACAGAGCTTCATAGGTCAAGTGGAATGTTGTGCACTAGGGCAACATATCTATGCATAGAGATTTCATAGTTTCAAGTCAGATCTTTGCACATAACTTCTTCTTCCTTAGTTCTCATCAATCAAAGTTTTAGTCCCAACAACAAAACCATTTGTTGGCACAGGGGAAGACCCAGGGTTCAATGCTACAACAATGCACCAACAAAACCCTAACTATCGGCCCTTTCGACAACACCTGCAAAGCAGATGAAGTCTCACCCGAGGTAGAGGCAGGGGTGGTTGCAGGAATCCAGTGTCTGCAACCTTAGCTGGGACACAGATATATGTCTGTAACACCTTAACATGGCACTTAGCAGTTATAGTTCATCAATATCCAGTTTTCGTTTACAACGCAGTTAAACCCTAATTACAGAGCATTGTAGTATTTAACTAGATCTACTATATTCAAGCACTAAGAACATCCACATAGGCCATATCTAGTATTCAACCATAATATTAAGCACATAGAATTAACATATCTATCTACCATTCATCTATATTGAAGCACTAAGAAAGTTAACATATAAACACATCAATACATCGCACAAAGACGAGCAACAAAACATGTACGTGGTTCACCCTTACCCTGGGGCTACGTCCACCAACTCTTCATCTTCTTTATTAGCTTCTTCAATCAATTTCATGCATAGAACCACAAAAACCCTACTCCGTAGAGGACATGAGATCTGTGCACCTCGCTAGATCCTCCTTCCTCGGGCTAGGTTATATCACTCTGCCTCTTCTCAATCACTTTCACTCACTTTCACTGAGCTCTACAAGCCTCATACAGTATGCACAAAAGCAATATCCACTCAACACTTATCACTTTCGATCACATAGATCGAACTACTTCCTACATCGCTCAACCTTCTATTTATACTTTACAAAATAGGCCTAAGCATGGGTAAACCCATGGGACGACATCCCCATACCCATTACATAATATTGAATCCCAAAATGGGCCCTAAAAGGGGTCAAGATCCCACGATCTCCACTTTTTCTTGCGCTCCGCCTTCGACAGCCTGTCGAAGTCCCAAAAATAGGTCAAACCCAACCAAGGATCCTCAAAAATTGGTCAAGGGCCAATAGGCCCCCAACAGTCACCTATGATGCTTCCCGAGTCACTCTGATCTGGGTAGCTCAGTTTCAAAAGCCTCGATCTTGGCTCAAGATGCTTCGACTTGTTGTTGTGCCACGACCTCCTGTTCAGTGAATTCTTGTATGATTGCTTTGTTGACAGGTCCCTTTAGGCATTGTTCAGTTGCACTGATGAATTACTCCAGTTCTTCTCCTCGACCTTCGATCTTTGTGAACAGTTGGTAAGCCTCATCCTGTATAGGTTGGAGCCTCTGTGTCACTTCCATGAATTTTCTTGGAATTGTGTGGACCTGCTGCTGGGCAATGCAATGCTCTTGGGATCGTTTCATCCTTTCAATAGTTGACAGGGGCTTCAACTGCGTCTGTATTGTTTCTGCTTGATACTTCGCCTCTTGGAGCTGTGACTCCAGTGTCTTCAGTTCTTTATTCTCAACGAGTCACTCATACAATGGGCATTGCGATCACTAAATTTCTTACATTCAATGGCGAGGCCCTTGATTCTTTCAACTGTGCTTCAGGCAATTGCTTCTCTTTGATCCCTTACATACTGCGAAGTGCCAGTCACTGTGCAGAGCTCTAAGTATGTTATTCATTGTTGTAGTTGTTGGATAGCTTCTACGAGCTTCTCTAATTGATACATGACTTGGTATTCTACCTGTGGTTATTAGCCTGTCACAGAGAGAAGTGCTCTGTTGACTACTTCTTTCACTTCGAGTTTCTTTGCAACCAAATGTTACTTTTCTTATTGAATCTGTGCATTCTCCTTTTCAAAATTCATCTAGAGAGCAACCTTCTCCTGCTCTACAAGTCGGCGTTTTTCTACGAGTACTCCTTGTACTTTCTTCAAGGCCTGGGTGGCTTGTTTTGTTTCTTCTTGTTCTTGACGAAGGCAAGCTTCAGTTGCATCTGCTAGTCCTCGGAGTTGCACTGGCTCATCTCCCAACTCTAGTTCTCCCGATGGCAGGGGTGCAGTGGACACTATGCAACTGGACTGAAGGGTCTGTTGTACCCTTTAGAGTTGGACCTCAATTATGTCATACATTTCCTCCTGCTTGGCTTCTTGTTTCTCCATGATTTCCTGTGAGGCATCGTTTAGGGATACTATGATGAAGTCAAAATCATCGATAGTGAGTACATTTTGCATCTTAGTCAGGGTGGCTCTAAATTTCTTCCATGAGGAAGGTTTCGGGGGAGAAACCTTCCTCTTCTTCAGGGGATCAGTCTCATCTCTAGGTGGTGTTACATTCCCCTATTTTTTTTCATCTTCTTTTCCATTTATCTCTTCTACTTCGTCATCAGCCCCTCGGTTAGGTGATACTAAAGCAGTCTTCCCTGAGGTGCTGCCTAAGTCTTGGACCTCTTTGGTTTTCTTCCTTCTGCTGGGTTCTGATGTATCATGTTCTTTCAGTGTGGTCTCTGGGCTATCAGGGTCAGACATCTCTGTAGGGTCTACGGGAATAAGGAGGTCAGTCGATCTATCCTTAGTGATCTCCTCAACATCCTCTTCCGTGAGCTTGTAGTAAGACTGAAGCTCCTCCTTATTCTTGTCTTCTCTCGTTGTAATGTAGATGAAGTGTCGATCTGCATGAAATTTCATCAGGGGTCAAAACCTATGTAGGGTGTTCAGAGTCATGCAAGGTTCAACTTCGATGGCTCTCTTCAGCTGGAGGTAATAGGTGTGAAAAACAACGTTCGACTGCCACTGTTTTCTCATGTCCCTCGAGTACTAGAGCGTGACAATAGACCAAATTGATTATTGTACACCTGATATGTGACTTAATGTTAGGGACTTAACCCCTCACGTAGGTAGAATAATATGTTTCCATGTAATATAGGTCAATATTAATAAGGCCTAGAAATAAGGAAGAATAAGTCCAATGTAAGAAGACCTAATAGAAGCTTTCGCTTATAGAAGGATCTTCCTCTAAATGGTTCTTTTGATAGACATATTTAGTATAAATAGGAGTCAAGGGTATGAGAACTTTTGTCTTATATATTATTGTAATAGAGCTCTGCTCTGCTAGAGGTTTCCCCCTCGAAGAGGCAAGTGAACATCGCTCTCAGTATTCAAAGTGCTCTTTTCGGTGTTATTTTGGTATCATTTTGGTATTATTGTGGTGTTGTTATGGTTATATTGTTGTTCATATGCCATATCTAGCTATTTATTTATGTTCTGCATGCTTTTTATATCTGGAATACTACAAGTGGTATCAGAGCACCTTCCTCGACAAAAAAATGTGGGTTAATTTTTTTTAGGGTAGAGATGTATTCCGACGTCTTTAAGAAACAAAGATTTTTCATTACGCGCATAAACCGACGATTAGGGATTCATACACACATGAAATACAAGTTGTACTTAAGTACAAATCTATTGGCCACCCTTGTAACCCCTGTTGGTACCCCTTCGAGTGGTAGAGCATCAGACAAAACATGTATACGGATCAACCTAGATCACCTGAAGCCCTCCATAGATAAATCAATCAACCGATTGACTTATATAGTTCCACCGAGAAAAAAAATCAGGAAGATACTCTCTAGTACCTGGGTAGTCAGGTAGTACAACTAAGGGCACGTTCTAGCCTCCTTGGTTGGTGCCATGAGATATTGGGCCGAGTACTACTATTGGACCCCACATGTATATCAGAGAGCTATAGCACAGGTAAAACACTTGTTTGTAGAACCCTTGAATACCTAACCTTTGGGATGGAAACAAAAATAGAACAGACAAGATCTACTATTGCGTAATTGTGTCTTCTGCATTCAAGTTGTGAAATTACTACACATTTCTTCCTATTAAGCATTTGGGCATTTAATCACTGTAGTATTCTTCAGATCAGAGTATAACTTTGCAGGATCCTCTTGGAACCATTATTTGAGACCTATTATGTTGGATTTCTCTCTTCTCACTTATCGCAGTCATACCCATAATGTTTCAGCAATTTCTTTTTTCTCGTGGACCCGACCCCCTTCCAACACCCTTATTTGCGCTTTACCCCATTGGATTCAAATCATCACCCTGATCATTGTGATACACTTCACCCATAACCCATTTTCTATGTGGTCCCACCTGCCCCTTTTCGTGTTCCCTAGTCATCATGGCCCATACTTGTAGCCAAGACTTGGAAGCTCGCTTCAATACCTTACACTCTAATTTCATAGAAACCCAACAAGAAGTGAGACATCTCAGTGCCAATATTGCCTCCATAAATAAAAACATGCATTCCTCCATCTCTACCTCAATCTAGGAACTCAAACAAGACGTCAAACAAGACATTACTACCCATCTTGAATCTTTCACTATATTGATGATTTGTGCCAAGTTGCATATGCCTATAGATCGTCCCTTATTTGGCCCACCTTTTCATACTGAAGGTGAAACTTCCTATCATTCCCATAATTTTTAGCCCCACCACTTTCAGCATGACCTACACCTTCTACATTGGATGCAACCAAATTTGATGGCTTAGATACCACTGGCTGGGTAACTCAAATGGAACATTATTCCTCTTTGTATGGCATTACAGATAAGTTGGCCAAAATCCAGTATGGTGTTCTCCATCTAGATAAAGAACGTTGGCAATGGTGGCAATGGAGAAAAAATTCCTGGCAAGGGTATGTGGCTTGGACACACTTTGTGGAATATATTTATGAATGCTTTGACAATGCCACCAACCATTTAGGCCATTTCGAAAAGTTGAAACAATCTGGCATAGTGGAAGACTTTATAGCTTCTTTTGAGCAATTGGATTTTCGTACAGAGGGCATGTCGGATGATTTTTTCCAAGAATGTTTTATCATTGGCCTCAAGGATGAGATTCGTGCCCATATCCCCATGGCATGACCTCATAGTTGGGTGGACTCTACTAAAATATCTAAAGAATCAAAATAGGTTGTCTCTTCTCAAAACTGAAAACCCTCCTTTATTCCTTGCACTAAACCAATAAATACCACTCCTCCTTCTACTCCACTAAAGATCTAGAAATTGACCAGGGCCAAAATGGATGAATGACAACTCAAAGGCCTTTGTTATAATTTTGATGACAAATATTTTCTGGGACACAAGTGTAAGGAAAAAAATATTTTTATGGCCATCTCGGAGGATGTTTCAGAAGAGGATGTTGAGGCTCCCCTTGTGTCCCTGTCACCTGAACCCACTGACATAACCCCTCCCTCAGACCCTCCCGAAGTAGAACCGATCATTTCCTTAAATGATCTCACTATCTTCTCTTCTCCCCAAACCCTCAAAATAATTGGTTACATCAAGCATAGGAAGGTCATCATTCATGTTGATAGTGGAAGCACCCATAATTTTATTCATCACTGCATTGCACAAGAAACTAATTACTATATCCATAGTCAATAATTTTCAAATCATGATTTCAAATGGAGGATCCATGAAATGTGGAGGGCATTGTGAAAATGTGTGTCTCCAAATTGGTGAATACCACCTGAAATCTCATATGTTTGCTATCTACAAGGGCGGTTATGACATTGTGTTGGGTGCAGAATGGCTAAGGAATTTGGGTCCCATTCTCATGGATTGTAAGGGATTAAACATACAATTCGACAAGGAGGGCCAACAATATAAGTTCCAAGGCATCACAACCAGTTCCCTGGAGATCATTAGTTCCCATCGCATGGAAAATCTGCTCAAAAAAGGTCATTTTGGCATTACTTCCCAACTCCATGCCATACAAGAAACTGAGACACCCACTGTACCGTAGGACCTCCAATCCATCCTCTCTAAACATCAAGTGGTTTTTTCCACTCCCCTAGGAATCCCTCCTTCCCATGGTGTTCATGATCATTCCATTCCCCTTGTCCCAGGAAGCCTTCCTCCCAATATCGGTCCCTATCATCACCCCTTTTCCCAAAAAAATGAAATTGAGAAAATTGTTCAAGAATTGCCCAATGCAGGTGTTATCCACCCTAGTACGAGCCCCTACTATTCTCTTGTGTTCATGGTCCTTAAGAAAGAAGGTTCTTTGCGCATGTGTCCTGACTTTCACGCCCTCAAAAAAATCACCATTAAAGACAAATTTCCCATTCCTTTCATTGATGACCTCTTAGATGAATTGAATGGCACCCAGTTCTTTACTAAACTTGATCTTTTCTCTGGCTACCACCAGATCCGTATGAAAGAGGAAGAGATTCCTAAGACCACCTTTAGAACTCATGAGGGCCACTATGAGCTTTTGGTCATGTCCTTTGGCTTGTGTAAGGCTCCCTTCACTTTCCAAATCCTCACAAATCATGTCTTTTGTCCTTTTCTTCATCATTTTTTATTAGTTTTCTTTTGATTATATCCTCATCTATAGTAAAACCTGGACAACCAATCTTTCTCATGTGGATCGAGTTCTCCATCTACACTCTCAACACCAACTTTTCCTCAAAAAATCTAAATGTGATTTTGGCGCCTCAAAAGTCGAGTACTTGGGTCAACTTGTTGGCAAGGTCTGCATTAGGGTGGATCCTAAAAAGATGGAAGCTATGCAAGATTGGCCTCACCTAAAGACTCTCAAAATATTGCATGGATTTATGGGTTTAATAGGTTATTATCGCAAGTTTGTTAACAATTATGGAAAAATTGGGACACCTCTCACTGGACTCAGAAATAATTCTTTCACTTGGACTCCAGCAGTTGCTCAGGGTTTTCAAACCTTGAAGATGACCATGTGCACCACTCCAATCCTAGCCCTTCCTAATTTCACAAATACCTTTGTTCTGGAATGTGATGCTTTCGCAAAAGGAATTCACACTTTTCTGTTTGGATCGGAAAAGCCACAGTGTAGTCAGTATATTGTCGACATTTCGGATCCAGATCAGGATCCATATTCAGGACAAATAGCCCGGGTTTTAAGAGAAAGAGAGAAGTTGGTATAAATAATGGAAGTGGGGAAGTATCTTAATTTCGGCTAAGAGGAATTATTTAACAAATTTAATTATTTTGTAAGATTTTACTAGGGTTCATTAAATTATTAGGGTTTATTAAATTTTTGTTTATTTAAAGGTTATGATAGTTTATTAATAATTTAGGGTTTCTTATTTAATTATTTAATGCTCTAGGGTTTAGTTTATAAGTAATTTAAATTTTAGGGTTTCTTTTGTTATAAGTTAATTAGTGGGTTCTAATTAGTTTTAATGTTGTGTGCTTAGTCTTTTAATAGGAATAATTAATTTTTAAAAAATTAGGGTTTCTTGATTATTTAATTATTTAAGTTCTAGGGTTTAGTTTATGGTAAATTAAATTATTAATTTTAGGGTTATGTTAATATAATAAGAGGTTGAGGTGTGATTGTTTTGGGTATAAAATTAGGGTTTTCTTATAGTTATAGGGTAAATATTAGGGTTTTCCTTTTTTATTTTATATTCTAAGTGTTGTATTACTACAAGGTTAATTAGTATTAATCAATTAGGTTCTTAGGTTTTTTAGGGGTTTTTTAGGCTCTCAAGGATAAATGGTTTTCTTATGAATAATTTGTTAAAAAAAAGAAGAAAAGAAGAAGGCACTCTATTTTTATAAAAGAAGGTAAATAATTTATAATTCTATTTTTATTTTAAGAAGGCACTCTATTTTTATTAAGTTTGTCTTTAAAGGATCTTATTTACTAAAGTTTATTGTTGTTTTTTGTGGAAGAGGGGGAGCCAGTTTTCGCTTAGTTCTAGTCCATTGTCTCTGTTAAGGTTACTAGGGTGTTT
>ML825736.1:23067-36310 GCA_009831015.1 Picea engelmannii | reverse complement strand
AAAATGGATCCATAACACAATTGCTTTTGTCAACCCAACTTGCACTTGGTCAAGTGGTCCTTCATATTTTCCAACACTGTTGCACACCAATTATATACTGCAGGGGATAGACTCATCACTGTATAATCTACTTGGATCCTCGAACCCAAGTGCATCCCAATACTCCCTGTCTCCCATGTAATGGTGAATAAAATGGTATGTAAGGTCAAGTCCACTACCTAACTAATTGACATCTTATTGCTTCTCTTCTTCATACCCGAGTGACAGTAGTGTGCTACATAATCATCCATCCAATATGCACCACTCCTCTTGCCACCTACCAAGACCACAGTGGCACCACGACGAGACAATCCCGTAAAAAATTATATATCCTTAATATCCAAGGTTAATACTTGGTCTCGTACCATAAAGTGTTGTTGATATGCACCCCACATATCAACCAACCTTTTTAACATGATTGGTTGAGCTCGCATGTTATGACAAAGGAATAATTTCAGTAACCCACAAATCCTCAAAGCATATAAAGTGGGAGGATCATCCAACACAACATTATCATTCTCTTCATGTTAGCATTCTCTCCACTCCAACATCGTTTCTCACACTTGCCACAACAAAAATATTTTAGAACCCATTCATATACAATACTCATCAATTTTTTTGCAAAAAAAAATTCCAAAAATACACTCGGTTGCGACCCTCTTGAGAAGATAGAGCGACCGATCATGACCACTTTGTTTGGTCGTGACCTATTTTGGTCAACTGTGTGACCGGTCATGACCATACTAGTTGGTCACCCCTCAACTCTATGATGGACCATCACGATTTCCTTCTTCAGAGAGAGTTATCGAACCATTCGGTCACTCCCCATAAGGAGGTTAGTCATGACTGCGCAAAAATGCAAGATGGGTTTTGTAAGATGAGGTCCAACCTATTATTTGATGGATGAAAGGTACATAATATATGGTTCCACGCTCCATAATCAACACTCCAAATTTGAACAAGAAAATGGCTCTCCAAAGTTTCACAAAGGTAAATGGGTAAAATGAGGTAAAAACACTATTTTTTTAACCAGATAGCTTCATCTTAACCCTGTTCACACTATAAAAATCTCTTTTTCTTCATTTTTGGATATTTATCATGAAACTATATACTAACCTTTTGTTTCTTTCAGGAACACTAATGACATAAGCTGCGAAACCATGCTATGGAGTTTTTTTTAAGCTTTTTTTCGACTGCTTAAAACATAAAAGATCGTCGAGTATGCTTTTCTTTTCATGCCCGTATCATGGATTTGAAAATATGTCCACCTGGTATAAGTTTACCCCTTTTTGGGCCAGAAGGACTATTTATGAAAAATGAATACCCTATCCCTTGTGGTTAGGAGAGTTCTCGTTCACATTGTTTAAATTTTTTTGGGCCCAGGAGACTAAAATTTACGATAAAAGTACCCCCTAGAGTCTTCTTTAATTTTTTCAGACTTCCTAAAAGTGAAAAAAATGGTGAGAAAAAACCTACCCGAGCTCGAGAAAAATCCATAGGTAAGTATATAGAGTTTTCTTTATGACCTTTTCAAACTCTCTAAATAGGAAAAGACCGTCGGGTTTTCCTTCTTTGGACTCGTTAAAATTTACATCGAAGGAACCATTCATGGGACCGAACCCCTCCTTCCTCGAGTTCATTAATAATATGTTGAGGGACTCATCACCAGATGAGCTATAACGAGCATTTGTTATCCTCTTCTTTCTCATAAAACTAAAAATAGGTACTCACCGATCATGGTGGGGAATTTTTAAAGCATTTTTCCATATTGTTGTCTTAATTAACTGGTAGTTTTCATTACTTTTTGTCTCCCTTGACAATGCACCTGTTTTATCACCTCATACAACAATTGGGTTATCCATTTTTTCTCATTTGACCACCATTCGTATCATTGTTTCATGTTCCCCTCACCAGTCCATGACCAATTATTATGGTCTTCACTTGAGTTAATGATATCGAGTCAAGCCATTTGTCATGCATACTTGTTCAAGGGAAGTCCTACATATGTCAGTCACTTGCCATCCCTTTATTTTTGTTTATCGTCGCCATCCCTATGTCAGTCCTGCTCCACCATTATTATTTTCACACCATCCATATTTTCCTGTTTCGCGTCGATTTATGGGGGATACATCAAGGCCATCCTTCATCGGATTTCATCATGTCTACTTCATCTCACTATCCAGGATTGAAATCTAGAAACCCACCAGTACCCTGGGACTTTCAGAAATCAGTGGAAAGTCTCCTTTCATTTTGACAGTGGGTTTACATCATTGACTCCTGTAAAATGATTCTACAAGTGTTTTACTTCAACTCCTTTATTCACACTTCATAGATTGTACTCGGTATCTTGGGTTCCATCATAAGCATCAGTGGACTCCCTCATGTCTGATAACGGTATACATCATTGATAGGTAATCAGACAATTTCTACCATGCTCGACTTTAACTCCTTTATTCGCATGTCATAGAATCATATGATTTGGATTACGGACAAAGACCTTGGGGAAGATTACTCTCATGTTCCACGATACTGTTTGCCAAGTTGCGATGACAATTATTTCCGAGCTCACTGCTTTGTGTGATGTCACATAAATCCACATTTGTACTTGGTCATGGCTATGATTTCACTTGCATATTTCTTGGATCCACAGTGTATACTTTCGTGGCCATGAATCGAGTCATGCTTGTTTCTTGATGGATCCACGATGTGATTTTTTGTGGCCATCACTTGCATCATGCACAGATCCGCAGTGTATTTATGGAGGCTATGTTATCATCTGTCTAACTGAGCACGAGAATGCCTACCTCAGGGATCCTTTTAGCAGGACTGATGATGCTCTTCTCTAGGCTCCTTTCCACAACTCTACACCTTTTATTGGTAAAGTATTTGGGCCATAATACACCTCTTCTGGCCTCACACTTTAGGGCACATATGTTATAGAATCATTAACTCCCTAACCACTAAGACATCATCTCCTAGAGGTCACCTACCAAATTCACTCATCTTTCATCATCTTCCCATTGAGTTTCTAGCCTAATCTCTCTTCGGTCACCCTTGTAATTTCTCAAGCTTATGACCAAAGGGGTTGGTCATTCTTTATGGACTACTAAGTCATGACCGGGTTTCTTTGTCTGTGTACTTAGGTCGTGGACGAGCCTAGAATCTCCCTTTTTTGGACTTGGTTGTGATGAATGAAACCTCACTTTGATTCCAATATAAGCCTGAATATCTAATCCTATTAACCATATGGCCTTATCTCTAAATACCTATAAGAACCAATCCATTTCCATGAGAAATGGGATAAAGAACTAGTGAAGTTACTCTGGTATTTTGGTGGCAAGGAGTGGGCAAGGATCTTGGAAAAAAGATATCTCTTCAGTTTACACCCGTAAGTTGTAATATTGCTTACTTGATTAATAGAAGATATGATGGATGTTTCCCTCTAAATGATTGTTCATGTAATTTTGTATGTTCGTTGGTAGAGAATTTATATATTTGTAGATCATGACATATTATCATGTTTAGATGCATCCTTTGCTTGTATCTTTGTTCCTATCTTAGGTATATGAAGAAACTAAGGGAGCTCAAATTTTGCAGGGTATAAAATCCCTACAACAAGGGGTGTACCCGTATGATGTTGTGTTGGTGTAGCAACGACACTCGTACCAACACCGACCTCCATAGGCACATGTTGGGGATCAAAATCCTGCAAAAACTCCTGTAAAAATAAATATTTTTTTATAAAGGAATTGTAAGAGTATAAAAATTAAAATCCAAAATAAATAAATGGGATAAGTAAATATCTTTCTTACCCCATACAACGAATTGTTTCCATCAATCCTTTGATTCTTTCATTTATCTCATGTGTCCGCAGTCGAATATGAATTAAAGAAGTGAGTTGGATGTTTGATTTTCTCACAAGCTTCCTTATTGTTTGCACTGGGTTGGTGGAGGAAAAAAATTCTTCATAAAAAAGAACTTCCTTTGCAGGATTTTTGGACTTCTTTGAGGTTGTTTCCTTCCTCTTATCATCCTGTGACAATGGTGTTGTCAACAATGCAATGTGAATATAAGAATTAGAAAAAATAGAAGAAATTCAAATGTATGTGACATAATGTAAGTTCATGAATACGCATGGGACAAAAACATGGCATGCTAAAAACATCAAAGTAAAGAGTGACTAAAGAACATAAGGAGTGATTGGTGTGGACATTTTGTATTGTAGACTTTAGGTTGTTAGAAACTTCTAGGCTTGTGTGATTAGTCATTAATAATGGATGATTATTGTGATGCCTTGTTAAATATGGCCAACAATACCATTGATTCTAAACAATTTTACATTTAAATTCTATAATGTTTCATGGTATCTCATGGGATCTCATTATGGAAAGGAGTTAGGAATTTGGCATTGGTCTACTTTTCATGAAATTTATTGAACATTGTTTTGTTAATTCTAATTGAGACACAAGAAAGGGTTAGTGCCCTTCGACCCTAATCACCCTGCCACACTATAAGAACCATGGCATATTAAAATGTCTCCTTAACACACAATATGCATGATAGTATATTACAGTAAATGATAATCATAAAATATAAGAGTCATTTCTTACAGGTTGGGTAAAATAGTGTATGTACCTACGCCATAATAACAACATCTGTATCTACTTGATTCCAATTGTAATCAATCAACAACTCTTCCCCTACAGTTATTGATTTTATTGCACATACAAATACATTCTTTCCTTCATTCCCCTCGAATAGGAAATTTGGTTTCTTATTTGTGGTTGCAGGTTGTGTACTGTTATAAACCTTGCAATATTCCCTGCTACTTTTGGCCTTCCGTCAATATACATAGATGCTCCTTTATTTTGATCATTGTCTTTTATCTGTATATAATTTGCAGCCACACCATATCTTCATATACTTTTTGTATATTGTACTAGCCATATACAATATTTGTAGATGTAATAGGATCCCACATACTCTGCCAATTAAGTTAATCCATCTTAATATACTTTTATGCCATCCATGGAAAATATCCCCAAACCATGTAATGATAATGGAACAATGCAGTATATCCTTTTGTTGACACAAAAATCAGTGTTTATTTGAGGAGTATCATTGGGTACCCATTGTTTCACTAGATTTATATAACTCAAGGGAACCTCAATGTCATCTATGCTCTCATCATCATAAGAACATAACCCCCCTTTATCAAGAAAAAATTCCATGCTTCTACGGAATTTTCTTTTGATCTTCTCACCTCTAGTTGATCTCCTCCTATTAGACCTACTATATGTCTCACTTTCCTCTATTCTACCCAAACTTCCCTCACTTGAAGAACATAGATATGAAAAATACATGTTCAATTGTACATCCTATAACACTCCATCAAATGATAGAAACAATTAGCGAGTTTCATAAGGGATGTGATGAAACATCTTGAGAATACCACAAAAACGTAATAGTACAAGTGGCTTTTGTTGTTAAAATTAAATTCTCAACCCACTCATTTTTTTTAAAACTTAACAATAAAATAGTACAAGTGAGTTCATGCTTCATGGATTGACATAGACCATAATTTTAAGAGAATGGAGGAAGGTATTTCCTTTACAATCCAAACATATTCTTTAAGGAATTAGATATTTCTACAACAATGAGTTGAAACCAGAAATAAGGCCACATTTGCATTTGAACACAAAGAATACATTTTCTTCAAGATCATATTGATTCTGACCTACATTACATCACCATATCAACTTTCACATGCATCCTTGACTGGGATACATGAAAAAAATATCATAAAACAAGGTTTCAGGGACAAGTAAATACAAGAAGTTTATATGTGTCCAAGGTCTGTCTATCAGATGTAAAATCTTTAATCTGAGCGATAAAAGCGCCGATTGGAAAAATAAACTCAAAAAATAATATGGCTTCCTCCAATTGGGAAAAATTATCCTTGAGAAGGTGACTAATTCCAAGTTTTTACATATGAGCCTACAAAGTCCTCCAAACAAACTCACATAGAGGAATGCCTCCCATGAAAATAAGTTTGGAGGACATATGTCAATCCTTGTGCATTATGCTCCCATGGTTCGAGGAGCTGCATTTACATGTTCTGTTGGTTTAACATCATCTGTCTTCCTTTTTCTTCCTAATAGAAAACACAATTTCATTATTTGTTCTATTGGGACTGCTGCATCAAAAGATGAGGTGCCATCTCTTAGATCGGCTGCATGCTGAGCAATTGGTGTGATAGAAAGTTTCCCATGGATTTCTGCAAGCAAGAATAATTTGAAAGAACTTGTGAACGCCATTGTATTCAACACACTTGATACTTCAGTGTTAGTGAGAAATCAAAATGTCTTGGATATTGATTAATATTTGTGATTCACTACGACATAATGTGAAAATTGTGGATGAAGAAAATAATTGATGTGTCCCTTGTATCCTTATTAATTGAATATGCATTGAGAATTTCAAAGGATGGTGCAATCTTTTGTTTCCTGTGTGACTATTGGAAATGGTAAGGTTCAGTGGAACTGAGTGCAAATAATGATTCTGAACGTTCCACTATATAATGCAATAAGGTAAATACTGATTGCAAACACTCCAATGCAGAATGTGATGATAACAAATCTGAATCGAAGATGCTGGCTGAGAACTTGACATCAAATAATAAACTCTTGGGAGGAGATGAATCTCAGTCAACTGAAAATGGTCTAGAAAAGTTAAATGTCAATGAAGTACCTACTCTTGAAAAGGGATCAGAAAAGCCACATGTGCAGGACTCATGTTTTTGGACAGGGTTTAGCAAATCCAAAGGTGAAGGATGCACATAAAGCTGAAAAGGGCATGCGAAAATAGAAGATATCAATGAGACATTGGAGACCAATGCTATGAAGGTGTTTCAAATTCATTTCTCTCATTCTTGGGTGCATCCTATTGAGAGTATATATTGGTTGTTTCAAATGTTGGAGGTTTTCTTGGTAATTTAGTTTCAGATTATGGAAAAGATCTAGAAACATTCACTGCAGAAATATTAAATGATTCCAAAGCTCAACCTTCAGATATTAGTTAGCAACCTTCAGATATTTTGAACATAAGAATAGTAGTTAGCAACCTTCAGATATTTTGCAGCAATCACCCAAGTGAATAAAGGTTGAAAAGAGCACTTGTTGCGCAAGCACAATTGTGATAGGGAACCAATCAGCTCATGAATCAACATTGATTCATCATCAGACATGCCAGATCATCTGCGTCGACTCTAGAAGTCAAAGGCTCATCATGATAGGGATTAAAAATATGATTTGTTACAATAGGTTTGATGTAATTAATAAATTCAAATAGGTGTCTAATTTTTAGGAAAACAGTTCTAAATTGTTTCTATTTTGATATAACTTTGTTCTATCTTTAAGCAGGTGATTGAGCTCAAATCCCTTAGTCCAGGGATGGGAAAATTATATATATATTATGAATTTTAATGTGCAAGGGGTTGAACTTGGCAAAGAAAAGATATTTTCTGTGCTTGTGTCTTTTTATGGAGTATAATGAGAAAATCAATGCAGAAGTACAGATTTGTTTGAAGTAGAGATTCAAGTGTTGATCTTTTCTCAGTTTGTGCTTTCTTTTGTTTATGTATTTTTCCCGAGTTTACATTTTTTTTTGTATTCCTTCATTATTTGAATGAGGATATAATGATATGAAATTCATGTGCTCTGTTTCATTGGATTTAAATATTTTCACTGCTTTCCTCTAAAGTTGCATTTGGAATTCATCTATAGTTAGATTCTCCAAATGTGATGGATTTCTAATCCTCTTTCTACCACCATACTGCAACGAGATTAATATCTGAGAAAGGATTGATTATCTTGCCTTTCTTTTAAGTTTTTCAAACACTACACATTGGTAGTTTTCACTAATACTCAATCTTTGACTCCATTGCCCAATGATTTCCTTTTCAAACTTGTTTAACCAACTTTTTAAAAAACCCAACCTTACCTTTTACAAATATGGCCATTGAGCTTCATTCCAAGCTCTTACGCAGTGACAGTGAGTATTAGACTTGTAGAGAGAGCCCTGTTTGACTGAAAGGGTCAGCTTTCAGTAAAAAGTTTGGTCTGAAATGGTTACTTTTGGGATTGTCTAATACAACCTAGACAAATCATAGTGTGATAACACTCAGTATGGATATTATCTACCTAAAAATTAGTATTGATAAAGATGCCTCTTTCAAGGTAAAGATAAATATGCTATCTTTGAACAAGGCCTTTTGACTTATTTTTAGAGGGATATGTATGAGTTCTCAATAATTTTTCACATGATTCCATGTTATTCTCAAGGTCCATAACATTGTTAAACATTTGGGATGGATTAGCATACTTTCTTTCCCTAAGTAGAAGAGAGAAATTATGTCTATATGTCTATATTATGTTTTTATGTCTATTTTATTTCTATATTTTATATTTCATTAAACTTCTTCATTTCAGGTTGGGGTCGCTAAAACGAAAGTAAGTTGAAAGAATCAGTGGCCTTGTTGTATTAACATAAAATTTTGGTCATTTTGTGTTCAAGAACTCTTTCAAACGCATTTTTGAGGCTGGAAATAAGTCCCTTGGTCTTTCATTCAAGTAAGTACTAGTGGAATTTTGGGCTGGATATGTTTTTATTACATTTCTTCCTCCCTATATTTTCCATTCTATACAGACACACATTGGTCTTTTTGATGGACATTTTTCTCTAATGATGACATGTTTCTCTTTTCCTTTTAACATCCTTTTCAAAAAAAAAAGGAAGATAGATGGTTTTTCTAAATCCATTGCTCAACTTATTTTTATTTTAGCCTCATCAACTTTGGAATTTTTTGACCATGAGTTTTACTCATGTCATTATTAACAACATAAGGATGATCACTCACATCCTGAACATTTTTGAGTCTGAACTAAAATTGGGCACTTCTTTATGACTCAAGATTCAAGTATTTCAAAGGAAAGCTAAAAACCAGATGGTTGGGACCTTGAAAGATTGATACACGTTAGGATAATGTTTTAATGATAATCAGGACAATAGATGATGATAACATTCCTTGTCTAGTCAATGGATATAGGGTCAAAATTAATGTCTAATTCAAAGGAATAATTCGCATGCACACTCAAATCTCAATAGTTATATGTGGTCGAGATTAGAAATTCCTTCAACCCATCCTAATGTCCAATACTCTCAAAGATTAACATAAAGAAAGAAATCAAAATTCCCAAGTGAAAACCTCATCGAGGCACTTGGTATAGACCTCTAGTTGAGAACCTCTCTAGGGCTTCCTTAGGTCTATAATAAGGTATTCTCCACCATGAAAACCCTAACAAGCATGATGGGTCATGGTAGTGGTGAAAACAATAAATGACACTAGTACCATGACAAGAAAAGAAAAAAAGGAAAAACAAAACAACTTTTGTTCAAAACTGTTTCAGGTACACAGTTAATGAACAAAACGAGGAACAATCCTGTGAAGAATCTATAGGGTCGAACCAAAAAGATGGATAAACGATTCCAAAATACCTTGTAGCAACAAAAAATAAAGGGTTGGAATACAACTATGACCAAAAACATCACAAGAAAGAAACACCATACATATTGTATGCAAGTCTCATCATATTTCAATTCATAACCCTTCCATACTTCACATTTTCTTCATTTCCTCCATTCCATTTGCACCTCATCATCATCATTACCCATTTAAAACGTCACTTCATAATTCCATTACACTGTACCCAAAAAAATTGTAACAAAACCACAATGACCATATTGATCATCATCATACATCTTGGAAAACAACTCTATGCTACAACAATACAGCTGTTTCAATTGTAATCAAGAATAACAATGCAATGATTTTCATATAGTCAAAAGAAACAATACAGTGATTTTTTATCAACACCACTAGGTTTTTTTTATCCACTATTTCAAGGTCATGAAAGGACATCATAAACATCATCAAATCTTGTTTGTTCTTACTCACAACAATGTGCACATGTATATGCAATGATCTTTTTTCCACACTAGAAATATTCTTGGTTTGTACAGATATTGTACAAAATCTATACAAATACATCACAACTTTAGCATCAATAGGAAGTCTTACACATCACCATACAAGTATCATAATATTCCTTTTGACTAATCAAACATTAACATTTAACTACATCAAACAAAGAAGGCATCAACACAATTAGTAACGCCAATGAAGGAACTCATAATCAACTTCAAATTGACAATTACAAGCATACCTAAAATATTATAGTTTTCATTCTTCGCAAAGGAAGAATCGTAATTGTTACATGGTATGATGATCAAAACAATGTCATGGTCTATGGAACTCATCAAAATGTTATGTTCATACTCTTCAAGGCTCCACTCATCCATTCCACAACTTCTTTCCAAAATTTCCACCACCATACATATCCTCCATACAAAAACCCCAACAACTATATAACATTATTCCAACATACATATTATTTTTTCACTCAACTCCATTCATTTCACATCCTCAATCGACCGATTTCACACATTTCCCACCACTACCACCCATTACCATTCACTCCCATGCACTAAAAACCATAAAAACCAAAATTGTACAATAAAAACATGTACCTACAAGAAGCTATAGGAAGCAAGATTTTAACACTGCTACATGATGATATAGGAAAGTTTATGACCATCTGCTATAAGAGACTTTCAACAAAGAAATTTATAAAGGAAGCTACATAAATCATTCCTCTATCACACAACTTCACATTTTTTTAATTTTAAAGGGTATATGAGCTTTCAATGGACCATAATACACATTGTACAACCATCCTTTAACACTGAAATCAACCCTATCCAATCAATTCATTTTCTATAGGATCCACTACATTCCTAAGAGAAACTACATGAGATAGAAAAAAAACACCATTTTCAGCTCAGATGATTAGATCAAGAAAAAAAAAATCTTTGCAAGCCAACAATAATTCATTAGCATCAACAAGGAGCCTCCATGCAAGTAGATCAAACGAACTATACAGGGTATGTCACTCACTCATACTTCAAATTAATTTTCACTTAATTAATCAATTACACTCTGATATCTTGGTCATGGTCAATCAAGCCAAAATTCCCTCATCAGTGAGATGGGCCTCGCATATCCACATAGGGGGGGTCATTAGGTTACCTAAGGTGGAAAATAAAGTCATTAGTGGGTGACAAGGAGAAACCACCATTGCAATCAATTATATAGTGACATAATCAAGGAAGAAGGTATTAATGTCAAAATATGGAATCATCAACACAGATTCCATCTTCCATTTCTTGTCAAAGTCTGTCTAGTTTTTCCTTCATATTTTTTTTTCCAAGACTGTGTGTATCAAGAGGCAAGTCTAGGAGTGTTTCTAGAGGCTCCTAGAACTTCCTCTAGAATCCATCACTTATTTATATGAGCTATCGAGCCCTTAACATAATATTCCATTTAGAAAGATTTACCTTAACTATTTTTTATTAAACCCATGGTCTCAGATTTCTAGAAGGGGTTGAACTTGAAAAAACTTGCACTCAATAGGCTATCATGTACAAAGTATACCACCCTGGTTGTCCAAGAAAAAATTGAAAGGTGGCACAAATTCATACTTGGTTTCCATAATTTTTTAACCTAGTTATTGTAAGAAATTGTAACCCTATCTACCTAGAACTATTGTAGTTGCATTGTTGGTTCTAGTGCTAACCTTGTATGCAAATATCATTACTACAATAGGTTTATCCTAGACTGATATTTTCTCCAAAATCACAAAAATTATGTATCTAGGTTGACATTTTCCAAACCCTACCAATTTGGCATTACTTTGTTACCAAAATTTACAATTTGAAGACCTAGAACTTGTGTTTTCTTTCCATCTACCTTCAGTAAGGTTTAGACCTCAAAATTTATTTTCCTTGGGACAAGGAGGGGAAAACCTGCTATAAATGCCAATTTTTGTTTTTTCTTGAGCTATGAACAGCTAGAGTAGAATAAAAATGGAATGAAGAGGCAAATTTGTTGGTTGTAGAGCCTGATTATCTTCCTGATTTAGAGGTCTTTTGTTTTCAACCATTTTTATACCCCATGAAGGCTTTACACCCTAGAAGTATATAGACTCTTCCACGCGGGGGAGTGCAGAGGGGGGTTACCCCCTCTGCGGGGGAGTGTAGAGGGAGGTTGCCTTGTAAATGTATATTGTAATTTCTTTGTAAATCTAGACCGTTCATTATAAGGTTGCAAATCTGACGGTAGAAGTTATGTTAGGGTGGTTTTCCCTAGAAGGCAACCCTCTTTTGTGAGGGAAATGTATTGCGTCTTTGTATTATCAGGAATATTGTATTATGAGAGAAGAGACTGTTAGAGAAATAAGAGGAAGTTACAACGGGTTTTTTGTAGGTTGTATTCCTTCATTTTCTAGATAATAATAAAGGAAGGACCTGACAATTTTTCTAGTGGACGTAGCCCACACTAGGTGAACCACATAAATCTGTGTCTTTATTGTATTGTGTATCTTCTGTGTTTTGTTTCCGAATTTGTTTTATTTTATTGCTCCACGGTTGTGTTTTTCTAACAACTGGTATCAGAGGGAAAGGTAACTCGCAAGAAAATAGGGTTCCTGGTTCGAGTGGGAGCAATGGCGGAAGATGGAAAGTTTAGGGTCGAGAAATTTAACGGCCAAAAATACTAGTTATGGAAGATGTAGATGGAAGATTATTTATATTATAAGGATCTATTCATAACATTGGGCAGAGTAGAAAAGAATCCGATGACCATGAAGGATGAAGAATGAGAGATTCTTGACAGAAAGGATCTAGGAACGATACGGATGAGCCTAGCAGCATCGATGGCTTTCAATATTTTGAAAGAAAAGACAATGAAGGATTTGATGGATGCATTGGATAAATTGTATGAAAAACCCTGGGCATCCAATAAGGTATTTCTAATGAAGATATTATTTAATATGAAGATGTCAGAAGGTGGGTCTATTGCAGATCATTTAAATGATTTTAATACGGTTACTAATCAACTAAGTTCTATAAAAGTGGACTTTGATGATGAGGTCAGGGATCTTTTAATCTTGTGCTCATTGCCAAAAAGATGGAATGGCTTGGTCATGATTGTAAGTAACTCTGTCTCTGGTTCAAATACTTTAAAATT
>ML825736.1:0-11566 GCA_009831015.1 Picea engelmannii | reverse complement strand
AAACACCCTAGTAACCTTAACAGAGACAATGGACTAGAACTAAGCGAAAACTGGCTCCCCCTCTTCCACAAAAAACAACAATAAACTTTAGTAAATAAGATCCTTTAAAGACAAACTTAATAAAAATAGAGTGCCTTCTTAAAATAAAAATAGAATTATAAATTATTTACCTTCTTTTATAAAAATAGAGTGCCTTCTTCTTTTCTTCTTTTTTTTAACAAATTATTCATAAGAAAACCATTTATCCTTGAGAGCCTAAAAAACCCCTAAAAAACCTAAGAACCTAATTGATTAATACTAATTAACCTTGTAGTAATACAACACTTAGAATATAAAATAAAAAAGGAAAACCCTAATATTTACCCTATAACTATAAGAAAACCCTAATTTTATACCCAAAACAATCACACCTCAACCTCTTATTATATTAACATAACCCTAAAATTAATAATTTAATTTACCATAAACTAAACCCTAGAACTTAAATAATTAAATAATCAAGAAACCCTAATTTTTTAAAAATTAATTATTCCTATTAAAAGACTAAGCACACAACATTAAAACTAATTAGAACCCACTAATTAACTTATAACAAAAGAAACCCTAAAATTTAAATTACTTATAAACTAAACCCTAGAGCATTAAATAATTAAATAAGAAACCCTAAATTATTAATAAACTATCATAACCTTTAAATAAACAAAAATTTAATAAACCCTAATAATTTAATGAACCCTAGTAAAATCTTACAAAATAATTAAATTTGTTAAATAATTCCTCTTAGCCGACATTAAGATACTTCCCCACTTCCATTATTTATACCAACTTCTCTCTTTCTCTTAAAACCCAGGCTATTTGTCCTGAAGATGGATCCTGATCTGGATCCGAAATGTCGACAATATACTGACTACACTGTGGCTTTTCCGATCCAAACAGAAAAGTGTGAATTCCTTTCGCGAAAGCATCACATTCCAGAACAAGGGTATTTGTGAAATTAGGAAGGGCCAGGATTGGAGTGGTGCACATGGTCATCTTCAAGGTTTGAAAATCCTGAGCAACTGCTGGAGTCCAAGTGAAAGAATTATTTCTGAGTGCAGTGAGAGGTGTCCCAATTTTTCCATAATTGTTAACAAACTTGCAATAATAACCTATTAAACCCATAAATCCATGCAATATTTTGAGAGTCTTTAGGTGAGGCCAATCTTGCATAGATTCCATCTTTTTAGGATCCACCCTAATGCAGACCTTGCCAACAAGTTGACCCAAGTACTCGACTTTTGAGGCGCCAAAATCACATTTAGATTTTTTGAGGAAAAGTTGGTGCTGAGAGTGTAGATGGGGAACTCGATCCACATGAGAAAGATTGGTTGTCCAGGTTTTACTATAGATGAGGATATCATCAAAGAAAACTAATAAAAAATGACGAAGAAAAGGACAAAAGACATGATTTGTGAGGATTTGGAAAGTGAAGGGAGCCTTACACAAGCCAAAGGACATGACCAAAAGCTCATAGTGGCCCTCATGAGTTCTAAAGGTGGTATTAGGAATCTCTTCCTCTTTCATACGGATCTGGTGGTAGCCAGAGAAAAGATCAAGTTTAGTAAAGAACTGGGTGCCATTCAATTCATCTAAGAGGTCATCAATGAAAGGAATGGAAAATTTGTCTTTAATGGTGAGTTTTTTGAGGACATGAAAGTCAGGACACATGCGCAAAGAACCTTCTTTCTTAAGGACCATGAACACAAGAGAATAGTAGGGGCTCATACTAGGGTGGATAACACCTGCATTGGGCAATTCTTGAACAATTTTCTCAATTTCATTTTTTTGGGAAAAGGGGTGATGATAGGGACCGATATTGGGAGGAAGGCTTCCTGGGACAAGGGAAATGGAATGATCATGAACACCAAGGGAAGGAGGGATTCCTAGGGGAGTGGAAAAAACCACTTGATGTTTATAGAGGATGGATTGGAGGTCCTACGGTACAACGAGTGTCTCAGTTTCTTGTATGGCATGGAGTTGGGAAGTAATGCCAAAATGACCTTTTTTGAGCAGATTTTCCATGCGATGGGAACTAATGATCTCCAGGGAACTGGTTGTGATGCCTTGGAACTTATATTGTTGTCCCTCCTTGTCGAATTGTATGTTTAATCCCTTACAATCCATGAGAATGGGACCCAAATTCCTTAGCCATTCTGCACCCAACACAATGTCATAACCGCCCTTGTAGATAGCAAACATATGAGATTTCATGTGGTATTCACCAATTTGGAGACACACATTTTCACAATGCCCTCCACATTTCATGGATCCTCCATTTGAAATCATGATTTGAAAATTATTGACTATGGATATATTAATTAGTTTCTTGTGCAATGCAGTGATGAATAAAATTATGGGTGCTTCCACTATCAACATGAATGATGACCTTCCTATGCTTGATGTAACCAATTATTTTGAGGGTTTGGGGAGCAGAGAAGATAGTGAGATCATTTAAGGAAATGATCGGTTCTACTTCGGGAGGGTCTGAGGGAGGGGTTATGTCAGTGGGTTCAAGTGACAGGGACACAAGGGGAGCCTCAACATCCTCTTCTGAAACATCCTCTGAGATGGCCATAAAAATATTTTTTTCCTTACACTTGTGTCCCGGAAAATATTTGTCATCAAAATTATAACAAAGGCCTTTGAGTTGTCATTCATCCATTTTGGCCCTGGTCAATTTCTAGATCTTTAGTGGAGTAGAAGGAGGAGTGGGATTTATTGGTTTAGTGCAAGGAATAAAGGAGGGTTTTCAGTTTTGAGAAGAGACAACCTATTGTGATTCTTTAGATATTTTAGTAGAGTCCACCCAACTATGAGGTCATGCCATGGGGATATGGGCACGAATCTCATCCTTGAGGTCACTGATAAAACATTCTTGGAAAAAATCATCTGACATGCCCTCTGTACGAAAATCCAGTTTCTCAAAAGAAGCTATAAAGTCTTCCACTATGCCAGATTGTTTCAACTTTTCAAAATGGCCTAAATGGTTGGTGTCATTGTCAAAGCATTCATAAATATATTCCACAAAGTGTGTCCAAGCCACATACCCTTGCCAGACATTTTTTCTCCATTGCCACCATTGCCAACGTTCTTTATCTAGATGGAGAACACCATACTGGATTTTGGCCAACTTATCTGTAATGCCATACAAAGAGGAATAATGTTCCATTTGAGTTACCCAGCCAGTGGTATCTGAGCCATCAAATTTGGTTGCATCCAATGTAGAAGGTGTAGGTCACGCTGAAAGTGGTGGGGCTAAAAATTATGGGAATGATAGGAAGTTTCACCTTCAGTATGAAAAGGTGGGCCAAATAAGGGACGATCTATAGGCATATGCAACTTGGCACAAATCATCAATATAGTGAAAGATTCAATATGGGTAGTAATGTCTTGTTTGACATCTTGTTTGAGTTCCTAGATTGAGGTAGAGATGGAGGAATGCATGTTTTTATTTATGGAGGCAATATTGGCACTGAGATGTCTCACTTCTTGTTGGGTTTCTATGAAATTAGAGTGTAAGGTATTGAAGCGAGCTTCCAAGTCTTGGCTACAAGTATGGGCCATGATGACTAGGGAACACGAAAAGGGGCAGGTGGGACCACATAGAAAATGGGTTATGGGTGAAGTGTATCACAATGATCAGGGTGATGATTTGAATCCAATGGGGTAAAGCGCAAATAAGGGTGTTGGAAGGGGGTCGGGTCCACGAGAAAAAAGAAATTGCTGAAACATTATGGGTATGACTGCGATAAGTGAGAAGAGAGAAATCCAACATAATAGGTCTCAAATAATGGTTCCAAGAGGATCCTGCAAAGTTATACTCTGATCTGAAGAATACTACAGTGATTAAATGCCCAAATGCTTAATAGGAAGAAATGTGTAGTAATTTCACAACTTGAATGCAGAAGACACAATTACGCAATAGTAGATCTTGTCTGTTCTATTTTTGTTTCCATCCCAAAGGTTAGGTATTCAAGGGTTCTACAAACAAGTGTTTTACCTGTGCTATAGCTCTCTGATATACATGTGGGGTCCAATAGTAGTACTCGGCCCAATATCTCATGGCACCAACCAAGGAGGCTAGAACGTGCCCTTAGTTGTACTACCTGACTACCCAGGTACTAGAGAGTATCTTCCTGATTTTTTTTCTCGGTGGAACTATATAAGTCAATCGGTTGATTGATTTATCTATGGAGGGCTTCAGGTGATCTAGGTTGATCCGTATACATGTTTTGTCTGATGCTCTACCACTCGAAGGGGTACCAACAGGGGTTACAAGGGTGGCCAATAGATTTGTACTTAAGTACAACTTGTATTTCATGTGTGTATGAATCCCTAATCGTCGGTTTATGCGCGTAATGAAAAATCTTTGTTTCTTAAAGACGTCGGAATACATCTCTACCCTAAAAAAAATTAACCCACATTTTTTTGTCGAGGAAGGTGCTCTGATACCACTTGTAGTATTCCAGATATAAAAAGCATGCAGAACATAAATAAATAGCTAGATATGGCATATGAACAACAATATAACCATAACAACACCACAATAATACCAAAATGATACCAAAATAACACCGAAAAGAGCACTTTGAATACTGAGAGCGATGTTCACTTGCCTCTTCGAGGGGGAAACCTCTAGCAGAGCAGAGCTCTATTACAATAATATATAAGACAAAAGTTCTCATACCCTTGACTCCTATTTATACTAAATATGTCTATCAAAAGAACCATTTAGAGGAAGATCCTTCTATAAGCGAAAGCTTCTATTAGGTCTTCTTACATTGGACTTATTCTTCCTTATTTCTAGGCCTTATTAATATTGACCTATATTACATGGAAACATATTATTCTACCTACGTGAGGGGTTAAGTCCCTAACATTAAGTCACATATCAGGTGTACAATAATCAATTTGGTCTATTGTCACGCTCTAGTACTCGAGGGACATGAGAAAACAGTGGCAGTCGAACGTTGTTTTTCACACCTATTACCTCCAGCTGAAGAGAGCCATCGAAGTTGAACCTTGCATGACTCTGAACACCCTACATAGGTTTTGACCCCTGATGAAATTTCATGCAGATCGACACTTCATCTACATTACAACGAGAGAAGACAAGAATAAGGAGGAGCTTCAGTCTTACTACAAGCTCACGGAAGAGGATGTTGAGGAGATCACTAAGGATAGATCGACTGACCTCCTTATTCCCGTAGACCCTACAGAGATGTCTGACCCTGATAGCCCAGAGACCACACTGAAAGAACATGATACATCAGAACCCAGCAGAAGGAAGAAAACCAAAGAGGTCCAAGACTTAGGCAGCACCTCAGGGAAGACTGCTTTAGTATCACCTAACCGAGGGGCTGATGACGAAGTAGAAGAGATAAATGGAAAAGAAGATGAAAAAAAATAGGGGAATGTAACACCACCTAGAGATGAGACTGATCCCCTGAAGAAGAGGAAGGTTTCTCCCCCGAAACCTTCCTCATGGAAGAAATTTAGAGCCACCCTGACTAAGATGCAAAATGTACTCACTATCGATGATTTTGACTTCATCATAGTATCCCTAAACGATGCCTCACAGGAAATCATGGAGAAACAAGAAGCCAAGCAGGAGGAAATGTATGACATAATTGAGGTCCAACTCTAAAGGGTACAACAGACCCTTCAGTCCAGTTGCATAGTGTCCACTGCACCCCTGCCATCGGGAGAACTAGAGTTGGGAGATGAGCCAGTGCAACTCCGAGGACTAGCAGATGCAACTGAAGCTTGCCTTCGTCAAGAACAAGAAGAAACAAAACAAGCCACCCAGGCCTTGAAGAAAGTACAAGGAGTACTCGTAGAAAAACGCCGACTTGTAGAGCAGGAGAAGGTTGCTCTCTAGATGAATTTTGAAAAGGAGAATGCACAGATTCAATAAGAAAAGTAACATTTGGTTGCAAAGAAACTCGAAGTGAAAGAAGTAGTCAACAGAGCACTTCTCTCTGTGACAGGCTAATAACCACAGGTAGAATACCAAGTCATGTATCAATTAGAGAAGCTCGTAGAAGCTATCCAACAACTACAACAATGAATAACATACTTAGAGCTCTGCACAGTGACTGGCACTTCGCAGTATGTAAGGGATCAAAGAGAAGCAATTGCCTGAAGCACAGTTGAAAGAATCAAGGGCCTCGCCATTGAATGTAAGAAATTTAGTGATCGCAATGCCCATTGTATGAGTGACTCGTTGAGAATAAAGAACTGAAGACACTGGAGTCACAGCTCCAAGAGGCGAAGTATCAAGCAGAAACAATACAGACGCAGTTGAAGCCCCTGTCAACTATTGAAAGGATGAAACGATCCCAAGAGCATTGCATTGCCCAGCAGCAGGTCCACACAATTCCAAGAAAATTCATGGAAGTGACACAGAGGCTCCAACCTATACAGGATGAGGCTTACCAACTGTTCACAAAGATCGAAGGTCGAGGAGAAGAACTGGAGTAATTCATCAGTGCAACTGAACAATGCCTAAAGGGACCTGTCAACAAAGCAATCATACAAGAATTCACTGAACAGGAGGTCGTGGCACAACAACAAGTCGAAGCATCTTGAGCCAAGATCGAGGCTTTTGAAACTGAGCTACCCAGATCAGAGTGACTCGGGAAGCATCATAGGTGACTGTTGGGGGCCTATTGGCCCTTGACCAATTTTTGAGGATCCTTGGTTGGGTTTGACCTATTTTTGGGACTTCGACAGGCTGTCGAAGGCGGAGCGCAAGAAAAAGTGGAGATCGTGGGATCTTGACCCCTTTTAGGGCCCATTTTGGGATTCAATATTATGTAATGGGTATGGGGATGTCGTCCCATGGGTTTACCCATGCTTAGGCCTATTTTGTAAAGTATAAATAGAAGGTTGAGCGATGTAGGAAGTAGTTCGATCTATGTGATCGAAAGTGATAAGTGTTGAGTGGATATTGCTTTTGTGCATACTGTATGAGGCTTGTAGAGCTCAGTGAAAGTGAGTGAAAGTGATTGAGAAGAGGCAGAGTGATATAACCTAGCCCGAGGAAGGAGGATCTAGCGAGGTGCACAGATCTCATGTCCTCTACGGAGTAGGGTTTTTGTGGTTCTATGCATGAAATTGATTGAAGAAGCTAATAAAGAAGATGAAGAGTTGGTGGACGTAGCCCCAGGGTAAGGGTGAACCACGTACATGTTTTGTTGCTCGTCTTTGTGCGATGTATTGATGTGTTTATATGTTAACTTTCTTAGTGCTTCAATATAGATGAATGGTAGATAGATATGTTAATTCTATGTGCTTAATATTATGGTTGAATACTAGATATGGCCTATGTGGATGTTCTTAGTGCTTGAATATAGTAGATCTAGTTAAATACTACAATGCTCTGTAATTAGGGTTTAACTGCGTTGTAAACGAAAACTGGATATTGATGAACTATAACTGCTAAGTGCCATGTTAAGGTGTTACAGACATATATCTGTGTCCCAGCTAAGGTTGCAGACACTGGATTCCTGCAACCACCCCTGCCTCTACCTCGGGTGAGACTTCATCTGCTTTGCAGGTGTTGTCGAAAGGGCCGATAGTTAGGGTTTTGTTGGTGCATTGTTGTAGCATTGAACCCTGGGTCTTCCCCTGTGCCAACAAATGGTTTTGTTGTTGGGACTAAAACTTTGATTGATGAGAACTAAGGAAGAAGAAGTTATGTGCAAAGATCTGACTTGAAACTATGAAATCTCTATGCATAGATATGTTGCCCTAGTGCACAACATTCCACTTGACCTATGAAGCTCTGTGCCAAGAAAAAGGGTCAGATATTAAGAAAAGAGGTAACATCTGAAAGCTTTGTGCTCTGAGAAAGGTAAAAGTGAGAATTTTTACTTAAAGAGGTAAGATATGCAAGCTCTATGCTCTGATAAAGGTAAGAATAGTGAAAAGTTTTAGATCTAGAAGCTTTGTGCTCTGCTAAAGATAAGATTAGTAGAATTTTTTTTCTGAAGTATGGATTTAGGTATTATTGATAAGATTCGTCCTAGATTGAAAACTAGGGCACTGATAGATGAAATAATATTTCATATGAGTAGATTTGATAAGAATAGTGAAAGAAATGTTATACCTATGCATAGAGAGAATGTTTGGACTAACAAATGGATGCAAGATCCTAGAAATATTTTTTTGTAGGTTAGCTACTATGATCCTAGTGCGCAGTACAGGAAAGGTTGGGGATCATTTAAAAGAAAATGAGGATTGACCCTTTGTTACAGTTGCAGAAGACCGAGACATCTGGCTAAGGAATTCCCTGGTAGAAGATCTAGCTGTCTTTGTTGTCGAGCTATGCACTAGGAAGTATTGGATTTCCCTAGAATGATTGCTAAGGTTGAAAGAATGAATATGAACCAAGAAAAACCTAAGGCAGATCCAGAAACTGAGATTATGGCAGAACCCCAGAAATAATTAGAGAAAGTATTTCTACAGATAAAAGAAACCCTGAATGACCACCGACATATCAGCTTATCATAGATCTTTAAAGAAAAAGAGTGCATTAAAGCAAGAATAGGAGAATTCGACATTGACTATGTTATGGATGGGGAAACACAGGTGAATATCATGACAGAAAGAACTTGGGAAATTTTAGGGGAGCCTGCTATGATTCCTTCATTGGGAGGAATAGGATTATTCAAAGGAAAACCGGTAACCCTATGTGGAAAGCTCACCCAGATATCTATGAATGCCAATGGAACTTCGACAGAGGAAGATTTTGAGGTTGTTAAATTTACTGAGAATATAGGCCCATTTGTTATGTTACTAGGAAAATCTTGGTTTGAAAGAGATCGGGCCAGAAGGAAGGAAGAATAAGTCTTAGAGCAGAATAAGCAAGAATTGAAATATTTCATGACTAGGAGGATCGCACAGCTGATTGAAGAATGGGAGAAAAGATCGAAACTACTTAGGACCAGAGACTTGGATGTTGAAGTTGCAAGAACAAAAGAAGATTTGCAAAAGAATGAAGTACCTATCCCAGATAGAGAAGAAGTATTACCCTTGAATATTATGAAAGAATCTCAATAGCACAAAGTTACTATGCCAAAAGAAGACAAGAATCAGAATGGAAAGAGGAATAATGAGATGAGGCTCACTGGAAAGAAGGCTCGAAATCTCATCAAGAAGAGAGAAAAGATCAAAAAGTTATAGAAGGGTTCAGAGGGAACTTCGTAAAGGGAAAATTTACAAAACAAGAACTTTGTCGGGATATCAGAACAATGTCACATGGCACTTTGCCATAGCAAAGAAATATAGTCGTTGGAAATAGTATAACCATTAGACTGACACCCCGAATGGGTAGAAAGTCATTTATGGTCTAAAATCTTTCCATCAGACCATTAGGACCATATTGTAATGGATAGAACTGAGTTAATGGAGGCTTCTTGGCCATTGGAGAGATCCATTGCTTTATTATCTATTTATTCCATCGAACCTTGCACCGAGAACACTTTTTCTAACCATGAATATGAGACTGCAGATTAGTTGATTCTGCACAGTGATCATCACGCTATCTCCATCCATCCCATTGCATTGACTAGTTACTCTTCAAACCTGAGAGATTCAACCATGATCGTGTATGTCTGAAGAACTTAGCGCAGTCGAAGAGTCTATGAAGGAGGTACTCATTGAACTCATGAATGAAAGAGTAATGTCTGTGGGTGTACAAGTATCGTCGATGATAGGATTTCAAGCCTCTCCATCAAATGATCACGTATTCGGGCCATCCCGACCAACAACAGAGAAGAGAACCAGGCACAGAGATGACCTAGAAAATGCGAAGATGATCCTAACCATACTGCCCGATTACATACCACCTCTGGCTAACGCAGTGAGTTGAGATAGTGTACCAAGAGATTTTGAGTACACCATGGTTATTGCATACCTCCCAAAGGGGATACGCGCAGCAAGAGCATAGTAGGACAAGATTGCAATGTTGAAGTTCAGTGACTTCAAAATCAGAGATCGAAAGAACCATAACATGCTCGCCCCATATAAATACTTGACCAAGATGAATGGGAATAATTCAAAGATAATCCCCCAGCCATGGATGATGAACCTCACATAGTCCACCCTGTTGAATGTACTGAAAATCCCACACTTCGTAAGGCACCAGAAAGTTAACGCCCGTGTCAAGCTACTACTTTCATGTTACCAAGTCATCTACTTATGGCTCGACCACCACATCATAGTCGATCCGATGTTGATCCATAGGATCATAGGATTGAGTATGTAAGGACCTCATCTGTATGAATTCTATCCAGAAAAAGCCACAGATCATGCACTAGCACAGAAGATCAAGGATACATACGACGATGTTGAGAAGAGGACGCGAGGCTACAAGGTAGCTTCCATCCAGAATGGCACAGTGCACCTAGCATGAAAATTAATTATAGGAAATCTAGTAAGGAAGAACCAACCCACGTAGGTCACAGGCTTTGTCATTGACCTTGCAGGGAAGTGCATATAAGGTCTACAAATGAACTGGGTGAAGTACCTAGTTAATCAGCTTGAACTGGATTGCCGCGAAGCACAGGATCAGGGCTATAAATTCCATTTTAGCTATCTCCTGATACTCATCACATTTGTTTCTTGGGAAATGTCATAAGGTGTGACCTTCCCAGACATCGAGCCATTCGAGTTTCTTGTTGCGAAGTTCACCACGCTTTGGTACTCGAGCGATATGAGAAAACAGTGGAATTCGAACGTTGTTTTCCACAATTATTACCTCTAGCTGAGGAGAGCCATCAAACATGAACCTCGCATGACTCCGAACACCCTATAGAGGTTCCAAACCCTGATGAAGTTCCATGCAGATCGACACTTCATCTACATTACAACGCAAGAATATGAGCGTAAGGAAGAGCTTCAGTCGTACTACAAGCTCATGGAAGAAGACCTTGAGGAGATCACTAAGGATTGGTCACCAGACCTCCTTATTCCCATAGACCCTGCAGAGATGTTTGACCTTGACAGCCCAGAGACCACACACAAAGAACATGATACACCGGGACCTAACAGAAGGAAGAATACCAAAGAGGTCCAAGACTTAAGTAGTACCTCAGGCAAGACTACTTAAGTATCACTTGACCGAGGGGATGATGACAAAGTAGAAGAGATAAATGGAAAAGAAGCTGAACATAAACAAGGAAAAGTAACACTACCTAGAAATGAGACTGATCCCCTGAAGAAGAGGAAGGTTTCTCCTCTGAATCCTTCTTCTTGGAAGAAATCTAGAGCCACTGTGACCAAGATGCAGACTGTACTCACTATCGATGATTTTGACTTCATCATAGTAGCCCTAAACGATGCCTTGCAGGAAATCATGGAGAAACAAGAAGCCAAGCAAGAGGAAATGTATGATAGAATTGAGGTCTAACTCCGAGGGGTATAACATGCCCTTCAATCTAGTTGTGTAGTGTCCATTGTGCCCCTGCCATCGAGAGAACCAAAGTTGGGAGATGAGCCAACCCAACTCCACCAACTAGCA
>ML825735.1:71345-94599 GCA_009831015.1 Picea engelmannii | reverse complement strand
GCTTTATTCAAATGGTCATCAATGCAAGAAAATAGTTTTGGGTTGATGAATTTCATCTCATCAATGAGAATGTAATAAACATGCATAAGCTTCATGTATACATCAATGAAGCTTGTTGTTGAAATGGAGTCACCAACACCATGCGTAACATGCCTAAAAATCCATCAATTGACATTCAAGGAAACAAAAAATTGCCTACATGCTATTGGGGGGCGATTTTATAGCATATGACATGTCTCTTATACTCTTATGTCTGTTCAACAACAAATTTTGTCAAGAAATTTTGAATTGCAACCACAAGAGGATCTTGTGGAGGCACACCTTGCGAGATCATGGTTAGTATATGGTGATATCTTTCTGATTTTGCCTCTATTTTCAATGTATACCTTGAAATGTACTTGAGGATAACATGATGGGAGAGAACAAGCTAATAGTCAATATTAGCTTACTAGCCTGAAAGCATGTTGTAGTTGTGGATGTTTAACCTATCATCATTTCAAGAGAGGTTGTATGTTTTGCACCCATGCTCGTAAATGAACATAGAAGATATAGCATGGAACTCTTATGGAACTACATAGCAACATTTTAGGGTGGACCCTTGCTTGCATAAGCATGAAGATTCATGGAATTTTTTGTGTTGTTGAATGTAGTTAACTGGTTCCTCATAGTTAAGAAGCGGATTATATGTGAATATTTATGTTGTTCTTAGGGGACATGGATGATGCAAACTTGAGCTATGAATTGTGGGATTCCTTTGGTGGATTTGTCATGGGTTCCAAGTTGTAACATATTTGTCAAAGAAAGACTTGGGCATGTCAACCTAAACTAGGTTCCCAAAGTCGAGTGCATCCATATTAGATGCACTTTCCAACCATATGAAACCATCAATGTGAAAAAACCCAAAAGTGTGATCCTTACCATCTTCCTTGCATGTCTGTCATTTGGTGTGTAAATTCGAAAAGAACACATCAAATGGTGTTCTCAAATTCATTAGGACCAACTCGATGAATTTTCTATCTTTCTTCAGATAATTCTTTTCACATTCACCCAATTTCAAGTGTATTTCCTTCACATGCAACAAATAGTCCTCAATTTTGTCAAAAGAATGAGGATCAAGAGAGATCAACTCTTTCTCCAACTACATGATGCAGCTTTCATAAAATATTTCAAATAGAGAATTCAACTTCTTCTAGAATTAATGAGGGTAGTTGATTTCGTTGGTGTGAAATCGAATCTCCCATGAGATATAGGTCATGATGACCCCCACAACCTCATGTTTCTTCCCATAAAAAATAAATTTGGCTTGATTTCATGTTGGATCCGGAATCATATTCTTCACAAATTGCCCTAATCCTTTACTCTTCAGTGGAGTTTCCATGTCTAGTGCCCATACACCATAATTTGATCCATTCAAAGCAACATGATCGATCTTTGAAACCATCTTCAATATCCAACAAATCTAATTTGTTTTCACAAGTTACAGTCAAAAAATCACTGGCCTAGACTCAATCACAAATGGATCCAACTCAACAAGATTTGTAGACAACAAGTGATGTCTCAACCATCAGATCTGATACCATGTTGGGGATTGGGTGTAACCTGATACGATAAAAATAAACAAAACTACAAATAATCGAAGAATAATAACCTTCAAAGAAACAACAGGTGGTTTCTAAATACACCGTTATTGCACTTAAGCAAAACACATTGTGATCAGAACATTAAAATGCATATTGAACACACACACCATGTTCAACATCGACATATATCACACATAATAATGACCCAAGGCGTTTGCTATTTATAGCTTCAATATCTAACCAAATTCCTTGGAATCATGAATATCTTGTCCACATATGATCCAGGTGGATATCGGTGGCCACCCACCTTTTCCAACTGGCTCAAAACAATTTTCTGGCAATTTTGGTAATTTACTATTTTTAGCAGTTTTTAACTTTCGGGGCCATTTTGAGGGCCTAAATGAAGGTTTTTCGGGATCGAAGTTTTCAATGATATTTGAAGGCTCTGATTGAGCCCCCAAAATGAATCTCCTCAATGATACCTTTCCAACGAGCTATCATGCGCCCCAAACATAGATCGTATGCCAAAGTTACACCCTCGAGAAGTTGATACACCAAACTACCCAAAACGGGGTCCACAAAAATGTTGGTTTTTCATCTTCCAGAGTTAGGGTTTTGGATTTTATTATGATAAAAAATGCCTTTGGAGCCTCATTGTGAAATCATCTTCTTGCGAATGCGAGTAGAGGACACATCTCTTCTTAGAGATAAGTTGCCACCATTTTAGCGAGTCTTTCACTTTGTATTTTTACAGTCTTTGTACATTTTTTATCATTAATAGAAAATTGTGTATTACTGTATCTCTGTGTTTATGGTTGCATCTTTGATACATTTCTTTTATATTATTGGATATCCAAGATATCTTTGTACATTGCTTTATCATATCTCCGCTCTCATTTCATGCCGAAAATAATCTGGATTAGTGGTATCAGAGTAGGCTTCTCTTGATCATTTTTCAGTGCATGTCCTCGACGAGGTTTGATTATAGAAATTTGGGTCTCGAGCTTGTCTCTCTTAGGGAAAATCACTCTCGCACACCCAAGAAACCCTCAATGGCGGAAGAAAAGAAAAACGACAGAGCAGACAATTCTATCAATTTGTTGCTTGAGAAAGCTCTCACGTGATAGAGGGATGAAATGATGGAGAATTTTTCCCACGTCCTTCAACACCTACTGATAACATTAGGCACATCTTCATCAAGCGACCACTTTGGAGGTACCTCGCCATTCAAGGTATAGGCCAATTTTTATATTCTTATATTTGAAGATTAGATAGATGCGGATGCCCTAGACAAGCGGTTAAATCTGTTAGAAGGTTATTTCTTTGTTCACAATTTTTCCAACAGAGAAAAAAACATCTTCGCACTCCTTAAATCTCTCCCCCGTGTCAAACATTGGTGGGAAAATTACTGGGAGCAAAGTTCCACAGAGGAGTCTGGAATATATGGGGTCGAGCCCACTTGGGATTTTTTTGTGGATGCGGTAAAGGAACAATATTACCATGTTGGAAACTATGAGGACCAATACATGAGATGGACCACACTGCGACAAGAGGGGCTAAGCAGTTATGGAGTTCACCAATACCTTCCATATCTTGTGCACCAAGCTGAGTATCAAAGACTCTGAGCGACATTTGGTTCTGAAATATCATGGGGCTCTACACAGATATATCCAAATTGAAATGGATTTTCTGGACATCTCATCACTTGATGTTGCTTATCGATATGCTGTTAAAATCAAGCAGAAATTTAAACACCAGAACAAGCGGGATTTCAGGTCTGCAAATCTGCAACAACAAAAGTATGATAAAGATGGCCCTAACAAACAAATTCCTGAAAACCAGTCTAAGCCACAAGAAAATAAGGGTCACGGGAAGACGAAGAAGGACACTAGAAAATGGTGCAATTTCTATAAAATCTCCCAGCACAACACCGATGAATGTCTCTCAAAATAGTCATTGGTGGATGAGATCAAAGACAAGGAGCTGAACCCTAATTCTGAATCTGATTATGAAAATACTGGTAAAAGACAGATAATCGACGCAGACCCCACTATTATTGTTGCGATCGCAACAATTCAACCAGAAGAACCAACAGATCCTAAAGAGGGGGAGTGCCTTTTTCATTCACAGATGTGGGTGAAAGGGACCCCGCTTCATTTTATTGTTGATAGCGAAAGCCATAAGAACCTCATCTCAGTAGAGGTCGTCAAACAGTTGGGTTTGTCGACAACATCACACTCGCAACCATACAACATCGGATGGCCTCGCTAGGGACGAGATCTTCGTGTCATCCAGCAGTGTCGATTGTCATATGACATCCAACCCTTCAAGGATGAGGCATTATGTGATGTTTCCCCATTGGATGTTTGTGATGTTCTCTTGGACCAACCATATATGTGGAAGCGCCATGTTGTTTATGAGTCTCAACCTCATAGTGTCATTGTTACTTTGGGGGGCCACCTCTACAAAATACCAGAGGTAGTTCCAACTATTGTCCCACCTAAACAGTGTTGCAAGGTAGTATCTCATACTACAAAATTCATCTTCTTCACAATCTGTTCAAAAGGTGCACAGAAGGACACTGCAACCACTGCTGCCTTGGTACAAGCACCTTCTATCCAACAGAAGAAGGTCAACAAGATTGCAACAAAGTGTAAAGATTCCTTCTGCACACATGCATCTCATGTATCTAGACTGGTTAAAAACGTCCAACCCTTCCAGCCACAGGTTTGTGACAACCTTCAACAAGCTCAACAACGCAACTTCTCCAACAAGGCAAGCAGATCATCAAGATGCAAATTCAACAAACGATTTTCCCTCTCCTCCGAGCACTCAACGCAATGGATACCATTTATTCCTAAGGAGGGAGGATCGATCCAGGTGTATATTGGTGGCCACCCACCTTTTCCAACTGGCTCAAAACAATTTTCTGGCAATTTTGGCAATTTACTATTTTTAGCAGTTTTTAACTTCCGAGGCCATTTTGAGGGCCTAAATGAAGTTTTTTCGGGATTGAGGTTCTCAATTATAGTTAAAGGCTCTCATTGATCCCCTAAAATGAATCTTCTCGACGATACCTTTCCAATGAGCTATCATGCACCCCAAATGAAGATCGTATGCCAAAGTTACACCCGCAGGAAGTTGATACACCAAACTACCCAAAACGGGCTCCACAAAACTGTTGGCTTTTCATCTTCCAGGGTTAGGGTTTTGGATTTTATTTATGATAAAAAAGGCCTTTGGATCCTCATTGTAAAAGCATCTTCTTGCGAATGCAAATAGTGGACACATCTCTTCTCAGAGATAAGCTACCACCATTCTAGCGAGTCTTTCACTCTGTATTTTTACAATCTTTGTACACTTTCGCTCATTAATAGAAAATTGTGTATTATTGTATCTCTGTGTTTATGGTTGCATCTCTGATACATTTCTGTTATATTATTGGATATTCAAGATATCTCTGTACATTGTTTTATCATATCTCCACTCTCATTTCGTGCCGAAAATAATCCGGATCAACATACAACTATTGGTGGTTAGAGTTGACTCCATCAAATCTACGATATCTAGTTGCTCAACAAGGATGCTCGACCCGACCATCTATGCGTCCAACTCATAGCGGATTTCTTAGTTTATCGATCCATCAATTGATTGTATTCGATTGTTGGTAGACAGTCTGACGAACAGGATTGTCAACTACTCGACTGATTGATGTAGATATCTGGTCAACCTCCAGACCAACTATTTCTAGAAGTTGGTCGACCATCCATCTGACTATTTCCTAGAGAAGTGTGATGAACCATCAAGACCTGAGGTTCCAACACCCTATTCCCATCCTCTCAAATACTCTCATCACCTGCAAGCCTGGATTCAAAATCAATGCCATCCTCTATCAAGGTATCATACCTTTCCTCCTCAAGGTAATTGGAAGGCTCACGAATGGAAGAAACCAATGAAATGTGACTAGCATTTCTCTTAGGAGGTATATTTTCCCTCATTAAAGATCTGGATGCTCCTACATGTTCATGATCCTCCTTTGACCTGGAAGACTCATCCAAGCTCTCACTTAGGAATGTATAAGTGCTACTAGATTAATAAGTAACCTATAAAGGCCTCTCTCTTTCACCCCTTTAGCCAAAGTCCTCCGACTAGCTAGACTACAATCAATGATGGTGCATTGTCGTCCCTCAAAGGAAACCCTCCACTGTACATTTATCATATAAGAAACAAAAATAAGTTTTTTCCTTAAACTAGGAGAAAATAAAATATCATTTAACTCAAGAACCTCACTTGAAGGCATCTTGAAGGAAATGGAGCCAACCCCTCTCATAGGATAAGTAGCATCATCACCAAGATCCACACTATTACCTCCCTCTTACTCTTAAAATATATTTAATAATGACTTATCGAATGTCATATGTCTCGAAGCTCCACTTCCCACATACCATCCAACACTAGACATAGTGTTAAAGGACAAGCAAGAAGTCATGGAAAAAGCAATCTCAAATTGAGAGGGATTCTCCTCTACACCTGTTATAGTCCAAGTTGCAAATTGTTTTATACCCCTTCCCCTCTTCTTCAGTGGACACTAGTTTCCATAATGTCCCATCTCGTGACATTGGAAACACATCAACTTACTCAAGGCCTTATTTCATGCACATGCTCCTTCTTTCTTTCTTCTTCTTGTAGCCTTTGTTACTACCCTTCTTTGTTTTCCTAATGAGACCAATAACATATACTTTGCCTTGTTTCTTTGAACAAGACTATAATTTGATTTATTCCTACACAATATCAATCCAAAGCTTTGGAAACTTTGGCAAGGCCCTCTAGAGAACAAACACCTTGAACAAGAGGCATCCAAGAAGGAGCAAGTCCTTTCAAACAAATGGTTATGAACTCATGATCCTCCACCATTGTTCCAATGACACCTAACTAGTCTTTCAACTCAGTGATCCTATTCAAGTAACTCACCATGGTATCTGTCTTACTCATACATGCAAATGAGAGTTGGCTTCACAAGAACATCTATTGAGAAGAATAAGAGTTTTGGAACAATTCAACCAATGATTCAAACCTTTTCTTACCTATCTTCTTATCTACAATTTGTGAGATGAAATGATTCTCTTCACCTTGGATTCCTTCCTTTGATGAGCGACCAACTATGCTAGTTTGGTAGGTTTTGGAATCTCTTTCAATACATGCTCCCAAAAATCAACTTTCTTAATAAGTAAGTAAATTATAAGCTTCCAAGAAACAAAATTGGAAGCTCCATCCAACTTCTCACACTCTTTAAGACTGAGAGTCACCTTACATGTCCTAAACAAGTCATCACCTACACCAAATCACTAGTATATGAAGTAGACAAAACCCTTTCTAGGGTCCAAGTGCTTCCCCCAAGCAACTTAGGGAATCACACCCAACAACCTAAAAAAAGGTCAAGCAACTCTCCCATGTATTCTCTTGTTGAAATAAAATATCTCTTTTACACATATAGTGATCTCAACCAAAAATACTTTGATACCATGTAGAAATTTCATGACAAAACAACAACAGTGGTTTTAATGCAACTAAAAAATTTCACCTCTTTCTTAGAAGTTCTTTGGATCTTAAACTTGTGAATTTTCAGCCTTAGGGATGTTCTAAAGGTTAAACAAACTAACAATAACAATGGACTATATTTTAACTCTTAACAACTCCAATGGACTATATTTTAACTCTTAGAAACTCCAATCCACTAGGAAATTCAAGAGATAAGATACCAATGTGTTTCAATAAGTTCCATCCCTCTAGGGAAACCTTATCATGCATATAATAGATCAAAAAACACTTATGACAACTGTAAATATAGTTGCAAATCTATGCTTATATTTTTCAATTATAATGTTAAATCACTTATCACATTAACCCTTAACTTATGACAAATCAACAATACATATAAAGTTAGAAATTATAAACCATGAAGAATTTAGATGGTTGAAAATCAAATATGGAATAAGAAAAGTATTAGACAACTGGAAACTTCATTAATATGCATAAACATGAATTTTGTGTACATACCATAGCCTTATCACAAGGCTAGTACGATCCTCTATCTCTCCAAAACCTTATCTAGGAAAAACCAAGAAAACCTTAGCTCATACCAAGGAGATCCAACAAACATGCATCACACAAGCATGTCCTCCAAGACAAGATGTCTCCTATTCTTCTTTAGTTCACCAAGGACAATTTAGGGTTTCATCTCAAAACCTTAATCTCCAAATCTCCAAGGTAGCTATTATCACAAATCCAAAACTCTCGTATTGATATTAACTTTATTTGATAATCCGTATGAATATGCATTGATATATATAGTTCTTAACTTTAGGTTATAATCGACATTGCATATTTTTTGTTTACTTAATATTACAGTGCAATGTGTCAATTCTACATGGAATACAAAAAGAATCACATATCTTCTTCACATTAAAGAGTAAAAATCTCCTCCTTAAGCAATATTTATAGTTTTCAAAATTAATTCAAGACAAAAAAATTTAAAAATATATTTTAAAAATAATTTAACTCTTCTCATGGGCTTTGTTGAACAAATAAATCCTAATTTTCAGCTCTATAATTTATTTATTTTTAAAGCAATATCTATTTACATTAACATGATATAAAAAAGTTTACTTCCATGGTGTTTTGTGGCCCACCAAAAAGGAAACTGGGCCACATAATGCATTAGTATATCAACTAGAACATATCAGAGTTTCCATGTCCAAACCTAATTGACTTACAAAGATTTTGAACCTCATTAAAACTATAAAAAGATCTAGAGGGAAGTAATACTAGCAACATTAAAACCCAGAACGACATAACGATAAACAATGACACTATAGGATGACCATAAAACGAAAGAACACAGACTTATCAATTCTATCCCGAAGGGATCAAAGGCCTAAGTGCTTGCATATCGTAGGCCAATTGGTTGATGTCTTGTTCAACATCTTCATCTATAATGATAGGATTGGAGGAGGTTGCCTAAGAGTTTTGGAAAAAATCCTTGCCATCAACTTGCTCCTTTGCTACTTCAATTTTGATGCCAAAGACTAATTTTCATACCACCTCAAATTTGGCCTCAAACAACATAAACATGTCCAATAGTTCCTTGTGTTGAGATCCATGCTCCTAGAGCACTTGGGAAATGAGGGCCTTAGTGAGATAGTAGTGATGAGTATCTCTGGATACCTTTATGTCTCTGCTCTATGGGAACCCAGAGTCATAAAACCACCCCTCAAAATATTTCTCAACCTGCTTATTTGTCACTTGTTTCCACTTCTCTAAGACAATTTCTTCCAATGTGTCAACCTCTACTTTCAACTTAGCCAAGAACATGGTATGGAAGGTATGCTCGACTCTCTTGGCTACCTTTTCAACTTTTGTCATGGGGGATATTGTGGCTGCACTCAAAGCAAATCAAGATACAATTCTGCATCTTCTCCTCCATCCCTTGAGTTGGATTCAAGATCCTCTACATCTAAGTAATTTTCCATGACACTTGAAGGGTATGAAATAAGGTGTGTGGGGGGCCATAGTATCTTAAGTCAGGAGAATTAACTACCACCATCGCTGAAGAAAGTCACCAAAGCTAAGAAATGGGCACCACAAGGGTCCACGGTCGAACGTTGTGCCTAGGGACCAACAACCAATGTGAACACTAAGAGAACCAATCAACCAACCAAACTGTGAAGCTAGTCTGAACCTAACCCCCATATTTCCACTATGGATGTCAGGACCCCCCTAGCCCTATTCTGGTCTTGTTGTCTGGTTTGGTGCCATAGAGGAAGACTCCTTGAGATGAAAACCTCGAAAAATTAATGGAACCACAGACATACAATATTCCAAACACCCCAAGTCAACAAAACCACATGCAACCTCCAAAACAAAATCCATGGAATTTCCCCACACAAGCTAGAGAACCCAACTACATACGTCTGTTGAGACTAGGTAATGCAGAAGGCCCACACGATCAGAAGATTGAGTCCTCCATCACCCATAAAACCTGAATCCCCTTCAATTGCTATGATTTCCTACATCCCCATCACTCCCATCTTATTACTGAAGCCAGTTCACACTGTCCAAGCCACAACCATCTTCCAAGTCTTGTTGTCCTTGTTCTGTTGGGCCCCTTTCCTTCACACCAAATGCCACGATACCATGATGCAACCCCATACATGTGCTATCTAATCACCCATCCGCATGGAGAGCCATGTGCCCCCCATGTGCCACCTCATCTGGGTGTGCTTTGTAAATTTATTACTAACTTCTCCATTAACATTACTGTAGTTTTAATTTTTTAATCTATCACCTCTGTGACACTCAAAAGGTTGAAGATGAAAAACACTTTCTCCGTGAGTGCCCTGTGTATACCCAAATTAGATTTCAATTTCAAAATATTTGTGACAATACCGACCTTCCTAATCTTCCAAGTCATCAAAACTACAATTATCTTGGAATGCTTCTCCTAATGCTTTTTGAGCATCGAAATAACATTATAAAGAAGTCCAAGTAATCTCTTACTTTTCTTAAGGTCTGATATACCAATCTTGGTATTAGTGGATGTTAACCATCATCATCATCATCATTATCATGTAAGAGTACGATAATTATATTTAAATTATAATTTTGAAAAAATAATTACAATTATATTTATATTTTATGGTATAGTCTAAACATTCCACCTCTTGGTCTTTTCTGACAATCATCATTGGAATTTGGTTAGACAATTTTTGGTTAAATCACAATTTTCGCTGCTTAAATTATTTTTAGAATGACTAAATGGATTCAACGCACTGAAAAACCCTAGAACACTCAAAACATACACTTCCAACAACTCAAACATTTCAACAATTTCTAGCTGGATTTTGAGCAAAATTGATTGGAAAATATACCCCAAAAAAGGCCAAAAGGTAGAACTTTTAGACTACATAAAATATTATGGTGTATATATTGTTAATATAAATTTATGTTAATGTATGGTAAAATTAATGTACAATTTTGTATTGGTCAATTTTGTTTATATTAAAATACATTTAATTATTTTTTTAATATTAATATTGTATGTGATTTGTCAAATCCCACTAGCACGATAAGATTTCAAGGGTTTCGTTCTGTAAGGTGTCCAAGGTTTGAAACTCATGGTAGTCGGGAGGATACACCCAAAAAAAATTCAACTATGTTAAGGGTTGGTGTGGCCCAGGTCGGGTGCAATCCCCAGGTGATTTTGATGCCTTATATTGTTGGACAGTGGATTTTCATTGATGTCAACCCTTGGAGCGTTCGAGATACCCCGATCCAGATTATTTTTGGTACAAAATGAGAGTGAAGATATGAAATATACATAGATATTGCAAGAGAGCCAATAATATAGCAGAAACATATCAGATATATAACACTAGGCACACATATACAATAATACACAATTTCTATTAATGAGCGAAATGTACAAAACTGTAGAAATACAGAGTGAAAGACTCGCTAGAATGGTGGCAGCTTATCTTTGAGAAGAGATGTGTTAGATACTCACATTCACAACAAAATGATTATAATGAGGCTCTAAAGGCCTTTTTAACATAAAGAAAATCCAAAACACTAACCCCAAAAGATGAAAAACCACAGTTTTGTGGACCCCGTTTTGGGTAGTTTGGTGTATTAACGTCCCAGGGGCGTAACTTTGGCATACGATCTTGATTTGGGGCGCATGATAGATCGTTGGAAAGGTATCATCGAGGATATTAATTTTGGGGGCTCAATCAAAGCATTCATATTTCATTGAGGTGATCGATCCCAAAAAACCTTCATTTAGGACCTCAAAATGGCCCTGGAAGTTTAGGAACTGAAAAACTGCGAAAAATAGTAAATTGTCTGTTGAAACCAGGTTTTAAAGTTTTTACCTCTAAAACTAAAACTTTTCTCTTTTGGGATTCAACTTTTCATAAGGTATAATCCTCTATATCAGTCAAAAAGCCCGGTACCGAAATCCCGAAATGATTTCATTTCTTTGTTATAATAAAAGACAGAAAGCTCAAGTGTTATTAAAGTCTAGACGCACGTTCTGCAAAGTACTTTTAATCACGATAAATTAAAACCCTAAAGAAGTTGATTAACCTTCTTTTAACCTTTCGGGAATCGGGTTTACTCAGAACAATACGTTTTCAATACATTTTGAATCGCGAAATCCTGATTCTCGATTTCTCGAAAGAAGTGGAAGTCAGTCTTAATCCTGATTAATTAAAACTAATCCCATCGTGATTTCGGGATTCGGGGTTTAGTGGTGACATACCTCATGTAAGCAAGATCCTCGAAACCCTGAAACGCAAAGCCCCGACTCAATACTAAAGTTAAGGCCTAAAACTAATCCCATCGCGATTTCGGGATTCAGGGTTTAGTGGTGACATACCTCATGTAAGCGCGATTCCCGAAATCCCGAAACGCGAAGTCCCGACTCAATACAATTGTTTAAAGAGAACTAACTTCGTTTTAAAAATACATATAATGGTAATTAAACTTCTTAGGTATTTTCTTTTTCGGTTTCTGTTGAACGAGATCTTTCGAATTTTGATTTTAGAATTGCCGAAATACGGCCATATTAATAACGGATAGATGGTGATTTCCATGACACAAATGCGTATCTTAGAAATATTCTTTGCATTAAAGGTATTAAATTCTTGGCAGCTGCGTCAGTACTTTCACCATAAAATGAGTTAAAGGAAAATTAAAGGTCTGTGTTTTGAAACATATTCTCACTTTTTCTATCAGGAGTAAGTCGCATCCAGCCGAGCTTGCACACCTCTCTTCCGCGATAGGTTTTCGTTCCAATACGAAAGAAATGGCACCAAAGAAGGGATCTAAGAAGAGTGAAGATACAACTGAGATTTCCAGCCCAGAGGGAGATGTCATATTCGACACCACGCCACATGCTATTGACTCGATCAAATCATGGAGAAAAATCTATGAGAATCTGGATTACGAGATAAAAAATTCCCTTAATGATTCTGAGAATCACCTTTGGGACATAGCAGAATCAGAACTTCACAAGATTGCAACACGCCCACGGCTCATGGCGTACAATGACACGATCAGTTGGGCTTTAGAGAAGGTTGATATTCATACGAGAAGCATTTTAAATGACCAAGGGGCCATTATCGGCTCATTCAGACCTGCACATATCCAGGTTATGTACAAACTCTCACCCAATCCTAAATTCATTTACAATGCCGAATTTATAGCTGAATTTTAGAGAAAGGAATGCAATGAGGCAGACCAAACTTACCCTGATTTAATCAAAGGCTGGTGGAGATGTCCATCAAAATTTAGGGTAGATACCCACTGGATTTATGCCACAACTTCTTTGAACGAGTACATGGTTTATGTAGCCATGATGCTGTGCAAAATCTTCGGAAAAAAGAATCCCTATCATTTCCCTGCAGAATGGGTGCCTTTTTTAGAGGAAGCATAAGAAGGATTTAGTTTCAACTGGGACAAGATTTTGTCTGATAACATAGCCAAAGAGGTTTCAGATTACAAAGCTGCAAGAGCCCGAGGTCAACCAGTGGCCTTTTACATGTCGACATATATCATGGACACAATTTGTTTTATGACTCCATTTCCCTTGATGAAATGGAGTTGGAACATAACCTGCCTCGAACCCATTCACGAGTACCACTCTGAGCTCTGGGAAGAAAACACAAAAAAATCGTTTTACGAAATTTGTCATTTCGTGGTAATACCAATGCATAAAATGTTTTTTGGCTTTGACCCTCCTCGCATCTCTGAAGCAGTTTCAAAAAACCTCAAGCCAATAGTGGACTGATTCATTGAAGAAAGCTTCTCCTACATTAGGGTTTATGGGTACTCAATTCCCCCTCATGCGCTTCAAAAATTCCTCTCGGATAGACTGGTGTGTAGGGAAGTAGCACACCAAATAGTGAAAGGCGATATCGAGATAGAGCTAAATATGACTCAAAAGAAGTCCTGGCCAATCTTCCCTGTGCACATCGGGAAATTTTCATTACAAAATTTGGGCCATTCCAAGGTGGAAGCAAAAGCACTTGAAGGAGTAAAATGTTAAATATTGAGTAAAAAAGACATGACCCTTATCAACTAGTGAACAAACACTTGATACAATGCAATATGAAAGCATATGAACATGAGGAGTCCCCTTGGGATGACATGTTCAAAGGGACTAAAACATATAAAGAGGTGTTGGAATGAGTACAGACACTGTCACCCGACCTGCAAACTAGCTTTTGAACCTTTCAGAAACATAGACGGAGTGGTCTACCCCAAATACTGCAAGGAGAAGAAATCATCCTCTCCTAGGAGCAAGAAAGTGTCCCCACAGGCTTCGAACAGAAAGCACAGAAGAAGGGTAATCCTGAAAAAATCCCACAGGATACTGAAAGGCCCCCACCAATCAAAGAGACCTCACAGACAAAAAAGGCAGAGACCGAAGTAGAGAAAAGGTCTAGGAGACCACCCAAGTCCAATAAGCTTAACCCCCCTTCGTCACCTGGTGTTGATGTCAATACGCCTAAGGCAATAGGAGGGAAAGGATCTACATAGCTAGGAAGTCCCATAGCTTCCTTAACCCCCTTACAATCCGCTTTTGGATTCCCACAGACAGGAGCTCTATTTGTTGATGACCTCACCTCTATCCCCATAGATGTGATTCCTCCTTCTAATTATTTTTTCAGCATAAAAAGGAAGGTCGTTCTGAAACAAGAGATGCATAAGAAGGAGGGGAATATGGTTAAAAATCATAAAGTCTTGATAGATGGACATAATTTGGAGGAGGAGGATTTCGCTACATAGATAGCAGGTTCCATGGGAGCCATGGCAACAACAAACTTTTTTATCGTGGGAAATATGAGAACAAGGATAAAGAAGAGTGATAACATGATAGCTCAATTACAAGATCAATTAAAGAATCCCGAGGACAAAATCAGAGAAGAGGTGAGTAAAATCTTGGAACAAACCAGGGCTACCGAAATGATAGAAATTCAATCACTCAAAACAAGCTTGGACGAAATGAACCAGAAGATACAAGTAAGTCAGGTACAGGTTGCTCAACAAAAGGAGCATGCAGAACAATTACAGGCTAGGTTGAATTTGATGGAAGGTCAGGTCATAGATCAGAAAGCTTTCCAGGCCCAGTCACTGGAAGTGCATTCAAAAATAGAAGTTGAACAACAGAAATTGATTTCTAAGATAGAGATTATTCAAAGTTACTTCCAAGAAGAAGATAATGCCTTCGATAATATTATCTTGAAGGAAAAATAAGCCAAAGCAACAAGGGTTACTCTCCAAAAGGCAATCATATATTCTGTAAATGAAGAGACATCCAAAGCTATGAAAATATCAGCTACAGAGCAGATCAGAGGTGACATCATGCTCAAGCTATGGGAAACCAACATAATTGAAAACAAAAGAATAGTCAAGGAAATCAGAGATGATTGTGAAGAAGTTTTTGATCTTTTAGACAAAATATCATTGAACATTGGAAAAGGCAATTGTACAGGACTCTTGGGATAGATTAATATCGTAAGACATCAATTAAATTTTAAAGAAAATTTGAGTGAAATGCAAACAAAAATTTCACGGCTAAGAGAAAAGGATGTCACCCTAATAGACAGGTTGTTAGTTGAGCTCAACTTAAAATTGCAGTCGATAAAGTTTGCAGATAAAGGAGTTGAAGATCATCTTTCCAAGATACAGAGAAAGGTTTATTTGTTCGAAGCAAAAGACCTTCCAGAACCCCCCAGAAACTTTACACAATTCCTGGAGAGATGCATTGAATGTATTGGATCAAAAGAAGGAGAGCCATCAACAAAATAAAAGTAACATTTGAAACATTTTTACTTCCAAGAAAACATAAAAATGGAGAAGATCATGCAAACGATTTCTGATCTATTTTTAACAAATAGTTAGTCACTATGAATTAGGAAATCACCAACCATCTTAAGATTGGTAGTTTTGTATAAATATAATTTTTCAAGACTAAGAGGGGGCTTTTTTTTGGATGAGATTGTCAAGAAAAAATTTCATTTTTTGCCAGAATTAATACAATATAGATTGAAGATTCTAGATCTGGTCAAGCCTGAGTTATGTGTTTCTTTGTCATTCTATCTTTTAATTCATACGTTCGTTAAATGCTTTCATGATGCAACTTCTATTGTGGTGTCCGAACATTCAGATTATCTAACCGTTTGCAGTTTTTCCTCTGTATCAGTTGTCAGTGGATATAAGACCTATGAACGTTTTAGATTTTTGAAATTATATACTTCTTCGAAGTTATCATCCTTCTTTCTTCTGTTAGCATAAAATGAGATTCCTCTTTAATTGATGCCTCATTTTTGTTATACAACTAAATATTTCTTTGTCTTTCTCCATTTCATGCACCATCTCTTTTAATTTTGACTCAGATACAAGAAACGACCTTTATTTCTGTTATACTATTGATTCATAATTTGGAAGTTTTATTTTTATTAATTCAAACCAGAAATTTGCGACCCTTGAAGATATTTTCGGCTTACAAAAAGGGAAATCCTTAGCTTTCATGACTGTTCCAGTTACTAGACAGCCTAATATAGAACCCGGTCTATTAGATAAGACAAGCATCGCGTTAAACCTATTCAATACCATCTTACAAACAACAAATACCCGGGTAGAACTTGAACGTTCATGTGCTGTGATTGAAAGGGATATTAGTATCTAAGAACAATGGGAAGCTAGACAAAGACAGTTAAGAAACCAACCCTGATCTCGCTTTTGATTGAACTGATATTTTTACCCATTAGTTATTTCTACCTTTTCGGATGCCTTGACGGTATACTTTAGAGCCTTAAAGTATAAACTCAGGAACCACATCTTTTTTGGTGCCGTTGCCGGGGAGCGAAGAAACAAATCTTTTCCCTGGGAAGAACAACATTAACATTTTCTTTCTTTGATAGTGAACAAAGATCGAAAAACCTTCTAAGGCTACTTTTATATTTCACTTGGCGAATCAACGATAAGTAAACTGGATTTCAACCGAAAGAACACCAGAAAGAACCCGGACGACAAGCAGACGTCGCTAGTATCTGATCTGGAAAAGATTTTAAAATCAAGAAGATTTCTTAGACAAATCATTTCACCAACACATACTATCTGTCAAAATAATTCTACACGATCGAACGTCAGAGGAATACTTGAGAGATCCCTCTCCCTCCCCCTTTCAATCGATACGTTCTCTTTTCCTGAAGTCCACACTCCTGCTACCAAGCGCTCCGACGAATGCCCTGTGTATCCTGATTTAACCCCCATCGATTCTTCAATATATTTGTCTTACAAGTCTGGAGAAACAAGTTCTCTTCATCTTGGGCCTTCTTTCTCCAGTTTCCTATGCCTTGATGATTAGGTCCTCACAACCTTTCTGTCACATTCAAGTACAACCCAAAATCTACCCAGCTTCCGTGAGCTTTCTCCTCATACACTCCAAGTTTCAGCCTCAAATCTATCAATGGCTGCGCACAGAGGTGTGGGGGCTGGAGGCAGTGCTGTAGGTGGTGTCACGGGAGGAGCGACAGGCGGCCAAGTACCACTCCCTAGAATTTTTTCTAAGGTGGCTGCCAGATATGCCCCTCTTGTCCTTCCGGTTCCCCTACATGACCTTCCAGAAAATTACATGAAAAATCTCCCAAAATTTACAGGGGAAGGTGATTTAACCGCACAAGAACACATCAATTTCTTTGACCAATTTGTCGATATCCTGGGACTTGAACATGAAGATGTATACTCCAGACTCTTAGTACAAACTTTTGAAGGGCAGGTCAGAACCTGGTTTCAAGGCTTAGCAACGGGATCTTTAAGGTCATATGATGAACTCGAAAGTGCTTTCATCAGACAATGGGGAGAAAGGAAAGATCACCTCTATTATCTGACTGAATTCGGGGCTCTTAGAAAGAAAAATTCCGAATCAGTTCTCAAGTTCACCCAAAGATTTAATAAATTGTATAATAAAATTCCCATCGAGGTCAAACCTTCTCAGCCTGCAACGAAAGTAACTTTCGCTGGAGCTTTCGACCCTGATTTCGCCCTACTATTAAGAGAGAGGAGATCAGTAGACCTCACCAAGATGCAAGATGATGCCCTAGAAATTGAATCAAACATGATGGCTTTAGGAAAGCTAAAAGCCAAAACGGAGGCTGGAAACAAAGAAACCAGAAGATACAGAGAACAAGGAGGATCTTCTGGGTCAGGAAGATCTTCGGGAGACAAAATGGACGACATGGATAGGATAATTAAAGAACTGTCTAATATGATTTCGAAAATGGAATTAGATTAGACAAAAAATGACCATTTTCCAGAAAGGATTTCAGAAGGAATCCCAATCCTCAAGCCCCACAAAGACAGATTAAGAATGAGGATCAGAAAATCCCAACCCCCTTCAAGAGTGAAAACTTCATTAGAGAGGAAGATTTAGAAGATTTTGAGGAATTAGAGGAAGATATAAACAATCTGGGTGATGATGAGCCACAACCCTATTTATCGAGACAAGATTATGAAAAATTCTTAAATAAAGAAAATAGATTGGAAAATGACCTAAACAATAATACTTCTGAAGATTTGACCTACCAGGGTATTTCCGATGGTATAATGGTCGAGCTTCACCAAAAGTACAATCTAAGGCCTAGAAACAGGAGTCTCGCAATCACCCAAACGAAAAATATCTTGCCGATGAGTGAGACAGACGAGATAGTTTCAAAAAATGTTGAAAAGCAGATTGAAAAAACTGACATAACAGACACACAACCTACCAAGACTAAGGCAGCTGAAACACCCGCAGTCAAAACAAAAAAAGCGAAAGTCCCTGCAACGGAAACAAAACCTTCATCACAAAGGAAAGCTGATAAGAAGGGGATTGAAGCCCAAACCATAGAGAATGAAAAATTGCAGGGAGTTTTAATCTGGAAAATGAAATCAATAAAATCAAGATCCCCATACCTCTTGTCGAGATGGCAAAAAACACCATCTACAGAAAACAAATTGCCAAGATGATTAGTTTTTTAGAAGATGAAAGCCAAGCTGATGTCATTAACTTAGAATATGACAAACTGAATATAGTTTTTGGTCCACATTTCGAAGGTGCTAGAGACACTGTCACCCCCGTCTATATCACGTTAACTTTGTTTTACCAACTACTCCATAACTATATGCTCGATTGTGTAGCATCCCACAATGCAATGCCTAAAGCCATTATGGACAAATTGGGTCTCGAAATCACTAGGCCTTATGGAGATTTATATTCTTTCGATTCAAGAAAAGTTAAGTGTATAGGCATGATTAAAGACTTGGTGGTAAATCTGGCACAAATACCTGTGAAAAACATTCTCATGGATGTAGTGGTTGCCGATATCCCTCCGAAATATGGTATGATGTTATCCAGATCCTAGGGCACCAAGCTTGGAGGATCTCTCCAGCTTGACATGACATATGCTACGATTCCAGTTTTTGGAGGACAGTTCACGTGTCTGTACAGAGAAACCAGGTTGGCATTTACGGTAAGTGATCCACATAACCCGAATAACCACCCTGTATATATTGCAGATCAAGATCTAGGTAATTGTATTTTATCCATTGATGATGATATTGTTTTAGATATAGATGAAAGAAGTACCANAAAAAAAAAAAAAAAAATGTGTATAGCACTGGTGTGTGGAAGATGTTTTTTGACAACGATTGTTCTTACCTTCGGGCTGGAGTTGGGGCACTCCTTGTGGCCCCTGATAATAAATTCGTAATCCCTTTTTCCTATAGACTCCAATGGAATGTGGACCACACTAATAATGTATGTGAGTATGAAGCCTTAGTGTTAGGGTTAGAAGCTGCAAGGAGAATGAAAATAAAAAACCTTGAAATCTTTGGTGATGCCGAGCTAATCGTAAAATAGGTAAACTGACAGGACCAGGCCAAACATCCTAGGCTGAGGTCTTACAGAAATTGCGTCTGGGATCTGATCGAAAATTTCTTCTCCTCTGTCAAAGTCCACTACATTCCAAGAATTGAAAACCAACAGGCTGATGCGTTAGCCAAAGTAGCCTCAACCTTCACACCTCCCATAGCTTTCAAACTAAAGTACCATATTCAAATGAGACACCGACCTTCCATACCCAATAACATACAACACTGGCAAGTTTTTAAGGATGATGAGAAACTGTGTAAATTTTTAGAATCGATAGACGAGTTTGCCGAAAAGCATGCTGACCAAGAAAACCAAAATGATCTTGTTTGGATAATGTAGGAAGGGGAAGATCCCCAATAATTCCACGATAAAATCGCCAATCATCGAATGCTTGTTCTAAAAAATAATCAGATCCCCAAGGGTCTAATTCCCTTGGAAAGGTTATTTAATCAAGATGATATCCCTTTAAGATCCACCTTACAACCTCAACCTGAAGAGGTTGATGATTGTGATATAGGTACCAAAGAAAACCCTTGGTTGGTGAAACTATCCAAATACCTGTCCCCATAAAAGAAAAGTAAATACGCTGAGTTGCTTAGAAAATATAAAGACGTTTTCGATTGGTCTTATGACGAATTGAGAACTTATGATACTTCTATAATCGAACATAAAATTCCTTTGAAACCCGGTGTCAAGCCTTTTAAACATAAACTCAGACATATAAACCCTATCCTGCTACCAATAATAGAAAAAGAGGTCAAAAAACTCTTAGATGCCAAAATCATCGTCCCACTAAGATATTCTGAGTGGGTGGCTAATTTAGTCCCAGTAAGATAGAAAAATGGTGAAATGAGACTGTGTGTTGATTTTAGAAACCTGAGCTGATCATCACTCAAAGACAATTATCCATTGCCTAAGATGGACCATGTCTTAGAGAAAGTAGTTGGAGCTAATAGAATGTCAATGATTGATGGTTTTTTAGGCTACAATCAGATCGCAGTACACCAAGATGATAAGGAAAAAACGATTTTCACTACCCCTTGGGGTACCTTCATGTATGATAAAATGCCTTTCGGCTTGATGAATGCGGGGGAAACTTTCCAGCGATCCATGGACAACACCTTCATGGGTGAGAGAAATAAATTTGTTGTTATCTATCTCGATGATCTGACTGTTTTTTCAAAATCTGATGCAGAACATTTAGTACACCTGAAGCAAACTTTCGAGAAATGTCGTAAATTTGGTTTGTCCCTCAATCCCAAAAAATCTCATTTCTCTATGCAAGAAGGTAAGCTATTAGGTCATCTAGTGTCTAAAGACGGAATCAAAATCAATCCCAAAAGAATTGAAGCAATAGATACCATAAATATCCCTAGGAATGTAAAAAAAATTCAATCTTTCTTAGGAAAAATAAATTTCTTGAGAAGATTCATCCCTAACTTTGCCGAAATTGTGAAACTGATCACAGATATGTTAAAAAAGAAAAGTGAGACGAAGTGGACAAGCGAAGCGAAAGAATCCTTTCAACGAATCAAGAAAGTTATCAGCGAAGCACCAGTCTTGGCAAGTCCTGATTACACAAAAGAATTTCTGATTTTTTCCTTCGCTTCCGAACACACTATTGCAGTTGTATTGTTACAGAAAAACGAAGAAGGCTTTTAACAACCCATTGCTTTTTTCAGTAAAAGTATGAGAGATGCTGAGTTGAAATATAATATACTAGAAAAACAATCTTACGCAATGGTAAAGGTTCTCAAGGCCTTCAAAATGTACGTATTACATTCGAAGATTATAGCCTATGTTCCTACAAGCTCTGTCAAAGACACACTAGTTCAGCCGGATAGCGATGGGAGAAGAGGCAGATGGCTAGCCAAGATTCAGGAGTTTGATCTTGAAGTCAAACCAACAAAACTCAGTAAAGGCCAAGGTATAGCTAAGCTGTTAGCCGAATCCAACTTGCAGACACTTGGAATCAATTAGCTGTAAGAAGATGAGGATTTTATAGAGATAAATGAACTCAACTTCGCTACACCTACGGTTGCCATAGAAGACAAGTTTTCTTCTTCAGTCTGGTACCGCGATATTGTTTCTTACCTATTGACTCTTCAATGTCCTAGTGAACTAACCCCATCTAAAGCCAGGACACTGAAGCTACATGCTATAAAATATTGTATTGTAGACGGGAAATTATATTGGAAGGATCCCCTGGGTTTCCTGCTGAGTTGTTTAGTCAAGACAGAAACTGAAAAGGTTATAGATAAGTTCCATGAGGGAGTGTGTGGAGGACACCATGCTTGGCAAGCCACGACTTATAAAATCTTAAGAGTTGGATATTACTGGCCCAAAATTTTCACAGATGTAAACACCAAAGTCCAAACCTGTGTTCCCTGTCAGTTGTTTACAGGTAAACAAAAAGTCCCAGCTTTACCTCTAATTCCAGTTAAAACTGAAGCCCCTTTTCAACAATGGGGTCGTGATTTTATCAGAGAGATTCACCCACATTCCAGTGCTCAGCACAGGTGGATCCTAACCGCAACGAACTATTTTACTAAGTGGGTGGAAGCTATTCCCACGAGAAATGCAACGGACGCAGTTGTAATCAATTTTCTAGAAGAAAATATTTTATCTATATTTGACTGTCCTCGAAAGATAGTCACTGACAATGCACAAGCGTTTAAATCGATGGCTTTTGCCAAAAATTCAACATCATATTAGGTCACTCCACAACTTATTATCCGCAGGGCAACGGTTTAACTGAGTCATCTAACAAAAGTCTGACAACCGTGATAAAAAAAATATTGACTGAGAACAAGAAGATGTGGCATATCCATTTGAAATACGCTCTATGGTCCAACATGATAAGTACCAAAAGGGCAATCAGAATGTCCCCTTTTCAGATGGTTTATGGCACTGATGTTATTTTACCAATCAATCTTGCTCTGCCAGTCATGAAAATTTGGCAAGATTCAAACGAAGAACCTAATGACATTACCAAGAGAGAAAATCAGTTGGTCGAAGTTCAGCAAAATAGAAACAAAGTAAACAAAAAATTGCAGAGATTACAGGATAAGATGAAGGCTTTGTTCAATCAGAAGGCTAAGGATAGAGATTTCCTCCCTGGAGATCTGGTACTAAAATGGGAAGCTAGAAGAGAAGACATGGGCAAACACGACAAGTTTGATTTGATCTGGTCTGGCCCCTATAGAGTCTCGGCCTCAAAAGGAGGAAATGCCTTTTCATTAGAAAATCTCAATGGAGACATTCTGAGCGCCCCTGTAAATGGGCGATACCTTAAACACTACATGCAGTAACATGTTTTCGAATTTTCATTGTACATACCGATTTGTTTTCACATTTCCCTTATAGTTACATTGCTTTTGGTAAGTAAATAATAATAATAATAATAATAAATAAAAAGTAAAAATAAATAAATAAATAAATTTCAGAATATGCAAATACAAAATAGCTCAAATCTAGTAGTTCACAAAAATTTGTATGAGTGTCTGACAATTATCAGGTCATTTTGTTCGTAGGAACAACGTCATGGACTCAAGAGATCAATTGCACTACAGGGGTAATCTGCATGGATAATAAGGATAAATACTTACCAAAAAGGTAATAAGTAAACAATCCTCTGACTGTAAATACGACAAACTAATAAGGTATGAACTCTGACCTGGAAACCTGAGTTAAAAAA